>JAXIVH010000337.1:113769-133769 GCA_036785325.1 Urophycis tenuis | reverse complement strand
TCTTGGCTTTTTCCTTTCTTGGCTTTTTTCTTCTCCTTATTCCTCTCCCTTCTCCTCTACTCTCCTCATCACTCTACTCCTCACTCCGCTCCTGTCTTCTCCTCTCCTCACTCCTCTCCTGTCTTCTCCTCTCCTCACTTCTCTCCTGTCTGCTCCTCTCCTCACTCCTCACTCCTCTCCTGTCTTCTCCTCTCCTCACTCCTCTCCTCACTTCTCCTCTCCTCACTCCTCTCCTCACTTCTCCTCTCCTCAATCCTCTCCTCACTTCTCCTCTCCTCACTCCTCTCCTGTCTTCTCCTCTCCTCACTCCTCTCCTGTCTGCTCCTCTCCTCACTCCTCTCCTGTCTGCTCCTCTCCTCACTCCTCTCCTGTCTGCTCCCTGCCTCCCATCTCTGTTGCCCACACAGAGCTATTAGCATATTCCAACTGCTTGAAATTCCTCCCTGCCGTCTTGGGAGCAAACACTGTGTTTTAACACTAGTTGGACCCTTTCAAGTTTTATTTGAAAGTATGTAATTACATTCTTGAAGGAGTAACAGGTCTCTAGAGTGATTTACATGCTGTATTAAATGTCATGGTTTGAAGGAAAATGGTTAGCTCTTGCTCATCCTCTTAACAGTGTCTTGATGGCTCCGCTATGCTATGAAATCATATGAAGTCAACCGACCAGTAAAATGAGGGCATGAGGATCCACTGACCCTACTGTCATGGTACTCAGGGACACCTACCTGACACCACCTGTGTTACCTACACAGTAGTCCCAGAAGAACCCCCTCTTTGGGTTCCCAGAGGCTCCTTCTCTTCTTCAGGGAAACATTACAGGAACAACCCTGTTACCTTGTAACATTTCCACAGCCAGTGTATAAACTGTTTGTGACACTCACTTAGATGTGTATCGCCGACATACTTCTGGGAATCGGGTCCAGTTAGTGAAATGCCTCAGCTGACGTCTCTCTCGCATTATGTTTCTATTAGGGGTCAAAGAGTTGGATGACTCATGTTTACATTTGGTGGACTGCCAGCCACTGGCAATTGGATTAGGATAACTTTTAGAGTGGATTGATTCTCATAGACGGTGGCTTGTGCACACCGAGTCCAGCTGAATAGTGATTTTAATTGGCTGAATGTCAGATGAAGAATAGACTGTGATTGGTCCCCAAATAATGAACAGATATTATTGTTGGAGGCGTCGCTTATGTCATATACTAATGCATTGGATGTAATCATGTTCGCGATTATGATAACTTTTTGTTTTTCTTCGGTTTGCTCTTTTCTGCTTGTTCTGTCCCCAAATTTGTATTATTATTATGTTTAATTTAATTAGCTCTTGACATCTTCCTCTTCCATTATTCCCCTCGCTGTGGCTAGCACGTTGCTGGTGTCCCATTGTTCTCAGTGACCATAGCTGCCATGGGCAAAGTCAATGCATTACTCACATTAAGGGGCATCTCTGAAGTGCCCCATCCAGGGAATTGATAAACGTAAATGCATTTTAATCCACTGAGAACCTCTCCTGGTGTGAACCTCCCATCAGAGAGCATCAGGCGCCTCCACACTCAGGCCAGGCCTGGACAGTGTTGGACCCAGAGTCCATCGGCACCCAGAGAAGTGGGCCCAGAGGACTAAAAAAAGGAGCTCTCAGACTCCACCACTCACTTGAGTAGCTCCCGCTTGATAACATCTGTGAGGGACAGGTTTGCATGAAGTGACAGGAGCAGACAGAAGGACACTACACTGCCGTCAGTCACTGGGCACGTGCCGAGGCCGGCCAGTGCCATCATCTATATATATTAGACCACAGTGAAGAAGAACCTCTTAGGATCTCTTACTATGACGTTCAACACAAACATTCTTTGTATAGATAATTAATCTGGGCATGCTGCTAAGGAAGAAGGGCCAGGATAGGACAACAACCTCTCGAAATCGATTCAGCATCCATCCTTCTCCATTTCCTCTCTGTTTACCTCCACGTTCACGAGTTTACATGCCAATTCCATTATGGGGATTAGAATAGCTAGTCCAGTCCATCCCCACACCCCAGCTCCCCTTCCTCGACCACTCCAATGGTTCCTTGCTACTTCCCCTAAACCCTCGTGTGCTACTTACAGAGGTTCAGCTCCCAGGGGCGTGTTAAGGGATTACTGGTATACAACGTGCTTTGTCGTAGACCACGGCAGCACAGGAGGCGTCTGTTCTGAAGAATGTTCTGGAGACAGAGGCCAGTGAAGGTTTTTGATCAATAGCCGCATGGCGCGTGTCTGCACTAGTGAACTCTTTGGGAAGGGGAGAGGAAGGCAGGCATAACAACCAAATAAAGGTTTGTTATGACATCGGAGCAGGGGAGGGGGCAAGGGCTTGATCACTAGGTCACCTTTGAGTTTCTGCTGATGAATGGTTGGCCTTCACAGGTGAGCGGCTCCAAGTTGGATTTAGTGACCCAAGTCACCCCCCAGTCTCCGAGTAAACACATAGCACGTTAGCACACACTGCCGACGGTTTACAAAATGGCCGAAAACAAATAGTGCAAGATAATCGAGGTGAATGTGTTTGCTTACAGGCTCAGCTTTGAACACCTTGACAGAATATTTTCCAAACTGAAACAAAAAGCACACAGAGCCATTGTGTTTGTGTCTAGAATCAGGTTCTACTGTATATGGGTTTCATTGATGTGTTTCGTCCTACACATAAAAGTAGGCAATAAGCATACTCGATTACATGACTCAAGCAGTCTCTCAGTGCCGTCCAGTGTTTTCCCCCTGCTACGGATCGGGCTAAAGATAACCAGGAGTGGGTCTACATCCCTGTCCAACAGGTGCCCCTGGCAGCTCTTCCAAACAAGAAGTGCTTGCAGGAACCTCTTGCGGAGGTATGGGGAAACCAATCAAAGCAACCAAACCTCCCAACCCTGGAGAATAGTCCCTTAAAGCTCTATCAAAAGAAGGTGATTGATGACATAAACACCTCCAACATCAAACACTGCTGCACTTATGGTTGAGATAATAACTGCAACCGCTGATGCTAAAAGCGGAGGTATTCATGCATCTAAATTTAAGCCAATACATTGATGCTCTTATCCAGAGCTACCATGGGCTGCTGCTGGTTTAGGCTTCTGTGGTTTGCTTCAGGAAACATTGGCAGTGTACAAATATTTTAATAGCCACACGTCAGTGACAGCAGGAACTGAGCGATTTACCTTTGGCCCGTAGCACGTCTCAACGTCTGCTAGGTCCATTTGCAACTCAATAACATTGGTGTTGAGTCAGAGTAATAACTGCCAGGCCCAACTGAGATGAACTGCCATGTTTTCTGGGTCTTTAACGTCTGTAAATTGTTCATGGGACTAAAGTGTGATGAATTTATTGATTAAGTACGCTCTTAAGTACTCTCCTATAATTTCAGTCTATTTTTTGTTCATGTAGAATGTTGCTCTGTTATCAACACTACTAACTAATCAAGTACCAAATGGGGCTGTTCATTATTTGCATATTTGTCTTAAGGAAGGTATTTCAATTGTGTGTTCTGAATCTGGATTATTTGTTTCAGATTAAATACAGAACAATATATGACAATATAGAGAAACTATAAACATAACTTATCCTGAAGAACAAGTGGGTGTTTAAAATGAAATAATCTCACAAAATAGCAAAGGCCATGAAACATTACCGTTGTCTATAGAGACTAAATTAAATGATATTTCAAATGACACACAGTTTCAACAAATTAACATATCAGATAAACCAGGAAATATGAATAAGCATTAACATAAAAAAGTGTTTTGGGCAGAGGTTTCCATGAGGAAGGTGTTATCCCCATGGTTATGACCCACAACCACTTTGTAATAGTTTTGTAGTACCGTTGTTGTGTATGAGTGTTATTTACATTTACATTTACATTTAGGGCATTAAGCAGACGCTAAAAGGTGAAACATTTCATTGCTGCTAATACAGCAAGAAAGTCACCAGAACAAGTTTCAAGCATTTCAATTGCTAGATTAACCATTGCTAGTCTACAACATCTCTGACTAAGTGCCAAGTTACAAAGAGCGATTAAAGTGCCAAGACGTACAACAAATAAGAGCATGAGGGTAGGGTTATGCAGGGTTCAGATGAACTCTGAACTCTGTTATGACGAACAATGTTTTGTGTTGTGAAATGCACTAAAGACTGTGACGTTATACCATAAGTGTCAGCTTCACCCTCTCTCTGATGCTGCAATCATCAACGGCTGCACACGGGGCTCCACACTAGCACACACACTTTGCCACTGGTATCTCTGTGTTGTGACATTCAAGAGTAAAGGCACTTTGATCTCATGAAAGGAACGCCCCAGCATTTAGAGTTGAATGCAATGTTCACAAACTGTTTGGGAGAGACTTTTAGAGTATGATTTAACTTTTCTCCAAAGTACTGTCTTATTTTAGTAACTGTGACAAAATGGCCGATGATCAAATAAGACATTACCACGTTTAAAACATAACAGAAATGGGTTTGGAATGACTACCCCTTTAAAAAGCAAGTTAAACAAAACAAGATCATTTTTTAATTTAACATGAAGTTAACATGGGTTACATACAAGTGTCTTTCAATAAGGTGACATGACAAATACATGATGATAATAACTGATGCCCAGCCCGAATATAACTACAAGACACTTGGCCTATCTGGCAATGTTGTTCAACATCTCTGGTTCAATTTGAACAACACATTAGGCCAAGCGTTATTGTTTGCCGTTTCTGTTCACAACATGTCATATAACTAACCCTACCTTCCCACAAGAGCACTTAAATAAAGCCCTTCTTGTCTTGTCTGTAAACTACTACTATGGACTAGAGTAGACAACATGGAGCAATCAAGGAGAGGGTCCAGCATCTTACTTAGGAGGTTAGAAACGGGCGCCTCCATGGGTTAGAACTCAGGACTAAACTGTGGGAATGCATGGTGCTCCCACTGCATTGTGGGTATTATCCCATTTCCTGTGTATTGTACATTTATATAGCTTGCATTCCCAAAAAGCAAACCTTTTAAAAAAGTTGAAATTGCTTGTTTCTACATGACTTTAAATGTATTTATTTCTATTTCTATACTTCAGTTCAGTTGCTATCGTGGTGGTGAACATTGACGTTTCACTACTTTAGTTAAAATACTATATTTGAGAAAAGCAGGAAACTTGTTTCCAAGTAACTCTCTCACTGTTCTTTTCTCACATCTCAGTAACTGCTACATTGAATGTCATTGGATGTGGAATACTATCGGCTGAGTATCAACAAAGGTTTTATGACACAGTATTTTTCTGAGAAATTCTCGAAACCAGAAAACAGCAGGTAGTAATGGTGCTAAAGCTGGTCACTTCTGACATCACTTCCAACTAATATAAACGGAATCCACTAGAAGGTGACAAATACTAGCTTATATGAGTCACACACACATACACGCACACAAGCACCCACATACCCACGTACCCACTCTCTCTCACACACAGACACACACACGCACGCACACACACACACACGCACGCACGCACGCACGCACGCACACACACACACACACACACACACACACACACACACACACACACACACACACACACAGTGTGAAAGAAAGTGAGGGAAACGCTTCTAGACACATCGGCCAAGGAATACGTGCTTGTCTGCTTAACTACTCACCACATACAAAATGAGCCCATGTCATGAAAGCAGTGGCCTAGTAGTTGCTGTGTGAATGCTTTCACACAGACAAGGTATCAGCGACAGTATTGTCATCTGGGAGAGGTGGGGGTAAAGGTAATGAAACAATGGTGGCTACTCCTCGTGGACCTCTGTGACAGAGACATGCTCCGTGAGGAGGAGGAGGAGGAGGTAGAGCAGCAGGAGGAGGAGGAGGTGGAGGAGGTGGAGCAGGAGGAGGAGGTGGAGGAGGAGGAGGTGGTGGAGGAGGAGGAGGAGGTAGAGGAGCAGGTGGAGGAGCAGGAGGAGGAGGTGGAGGAGGAGGTGAAAGAGAAGGGGGGATGGGAATAGGAACGAGGCGCATAAGAGTAAATGAATGGGAGTGAGAAGGAATCCCGGGCATCATGGATCCCCACATGGCGCTTCCTGTTTGGACCGCGGGGCGTTCTATATAGTCACAGGAGGGGGGGGCATTACAAACTGTCTGATCTCAGGTGAACCTCTGATTAAAACAACACTATCCCTGTTAATAAATTAATGCTCAGTATTGGTCAATCATCAAAGCTTCCATGCTATTACATTATTTTATGGTCATTGATCATTCGTCCCTTATAAGCATCCATGTATGAAGATTAAATATGACGACAGTAATTAATACTTCGATCAAATATAATAGATTAATCATGTTTTTTTCAGGTCTTAAAATAAAAAAGGTAAATTAACATAGATTACTTTCTATTCTGTTCTTTTGTCACATGTAGCTTATAATGGGTACCTGCAGTTTTCACATATGTCTTCCAGGTGGCACACTTTAAGTGTGAGTATAATTCCAGAGACACACTTGTAGCCCTCTCAAACAACCCACCAGAGCCCCGTATCCATAGTAACACAATGAACAGCGGAATAGTGGTGCAACACAGTGTGACAGTGCGGGACGAAATGAACACGACCTGAAGGACATGTGCGCGCACAAGTAGGCAAGAATATATATTACACCTCTACACAAAAACGCCCAACCAAATAAACACACACTGTACGCGATTTCGAGAAATATATTTTTAATCTGAAGACGGATGCGTAAATAGTGCAAATTGTGCTACTGTGCACGCGCGGGTGTGGCATTACGCCCAACGCGCAATAACTAATTTGATACAAGTGCATACTGCCTGAACATCAACATATTTATGCGATAGGAACTATTGGACCTCGACAGTTCGGTCTGTATTTCTGGTCAAATGTCCACATGTCCAAATGGTATACTAATGCATTCCAAACGCTGCGCGCACTTTGTTGAAAACCACGCATCAGAAGCGGAGGTTATCCAAGGTGTTTGAGACGGCTGCAGGCAGAGCGGCGGGGGGAGGTGCGGGCGGAGGGGAAGACGGGAGGGAGGGTAAATCCGGCGGCCACATAAAACCTGCAAGAAGTTATAGATGCTTGATCAGTTTGCAGAGTCCGCCTGTCCGCGCGGTGTTTCGTTCCTTCCGAACTTGTGGAGATAGCAAGTCCAATGCAATCTTAAAGCCTCCGCACGCCGCCCGTAGTGTCTCCGGCCACGGTCTCGCCTCTCGTCTATTTAAGAAGAGTCGTTTGAGGATTTAAGAGCAACATTATTTGTGTTTGTCTCTGTAGGGCTCGCTGTACCTGGACTGCCATTGCGTGGAGGGATCTCGCACCATCTTTTGTCTTATTCATTCCCCCCACCTTCCCCCCCAGGATACCTGTACCTCCACTGATGGTAAGCAGCGATCGTATATTAACACACATTTGAACCGATCTTTAGGCGATTACCTATTTCAGTTGAGTGTATTATATATTGTGGAAAATAATTGCGAATGTCTTGTTGGTCGAAGGATCGTCCGCTACTTGAATCTACTTTGGCGTTGTGTGACGCCTAGTTGACAGAGTAGTGCAGTGAAAGGCAGCGGCTCGACACATCAGTGCGTTATTACACGGTAACAAGTGGACACATCAGTGCGTTATTACACGGTAACAAGTGGACACGCGTGTCGTCCAGTGTTGGTGGACAGACTCTTCTAGACGTGTTGCTCCTGCCAGGGAATGTTCAGCGGTGACAGAACAACGTAATGAGGTCATTTTCCAACAAGGACGTTACAGCCAAATCTTTTTTTTGTCTCTGAGTTATTAAAGTTCGCGGATTTGTTTGCACAGTTCGGTTCACTTTTTGGAAGTTTGAAAGAAGGCTATTTTCCAACCCGGACACCTGCATGTACTTACTGTGCTCCCCGCGGTCCGCACGTTGTGGGGGACAGGATTAAGTATTTCAGAGTGAGTTTTACCCAAGAAAATAATGCTTGTAGTCATTACATGCTGACTCCTATAAATAAACATTGGATCTACGGGCTACTCGTGCGGACCGACCTAATGTAGGGACCCAATGTTCAGCCTATATAGGCCTAGTTTTATTTTATTTTAAATAACTTTGGCCTTGTGCATACTTCTAAGATATATATTGCTGTAGTAAAACCTTTAAAATGTCTATACTTATGTGTTATATATAGACTAATCATGGTTTATAATAGAACAATTACGTCAACCGATTTAGGATAGTCTGGGTAGTCTGAATAGTCTGAATAGTCTGGATAGTCTGAGCCGAAACGTGGTCCTTTATATTATTAACCATAGGCTAATGCCGTCCCAATACATTGAGGACTTGGTATTGATTAGACGGAAGGGGAGCAAAACATTTTTCCAACGTACCTTCCTGTGAAACTTGAAGGGATATTCATCTGTGCTATTAATTGTTTAACTCAGCATGTATATAGTCTCTCTCTCTCTCTCTCTCTCTCTCTCTCTCTCTCGCTCTCTCGCTCTCTCGCTCTCTCGCTCTCTCTCGTATCGCTATAAGAGAAAACAAGTTGACTGTAGATGCCCTTGCAGTGTCTTATACATACATTCATACATACATTCCGCCTGTCTGATGTTTATTCCATACACCAGTCCATACCAGCCGTTCACACGACGTGGCCACGTCGTTCGGTGTGTAGACTCTGCTCGGTCACCGTGTGGTGGTGACTGGAGGGACGCGTCGCCTTCAGAGGAGAACAGCCTGATGGATCAGTCCACGCTCACAGCGAGTGGTCTTATGGACCGCCAATGCTCCGAGTGCAGAACTGATGAGTTGTAGCGCACAGGGTACTGAACATCAACCTCTAAACATAAGGCTTGTTTAATGATCTGCCGTCTTTCACATGCAAATCCAGGCGCGGGTTTTTTTTTTTAAACGAGAGACAATCAATGACCGTTCAATGCAAACACGCTCAGAGGCTCTTACTGCTCATTGTTATCAATATCAGCATACATTTTAGGTTTTGTCGTACGCTATTTTTTTGGAATAAAAAAAGGTGAGCCCAAATGTACATTTTAGTGTGTTTAGTAATGTCAACGCATCTGCACCTTTTCTGTTGGTCAAACATGTAGACGTCTGGTAACTCTGGTATAACTCTGGTATAACTCTGGTATAACTCTGGTATAAAGCTGGTATAATTCTGGTATAACTCTGGTATAACTCTGGTATAAAGCTGGTATAACTCTGGTATAACTCTGGTATAAAGCTGGTATAATTCTGGTATAACTCTGGTATAATTCTGGGATAACTCTGGTATAATTCTGGTATAACTCTGGTATAATTCTGGGATAACTCTGGTATAACTCTGGTATAATTCTGGTATAACTCTGGTATAATTCTGGGATAACTCTGGTATAACTCTGGTAATTCATGTAGAATTAAGAATAGCGATTCCCCTGAACCTGGTTTAGCGGTCTTCCCCTTTCTTCCCGTCACAATTAGTGTAAAATATTCAGAAAATACCATTAAAGAGCCGTGTATCTTATAAATCTGATAAAATGTGGTCAGAGAGGGGGGGGGGGGTGGCGGGTGGCGGGGGGGGGGGGGGGGGGGGGGGGGGGCTCATGGGCGGACTGACTTAATTGCACACAGCTCTACATTTGTTGCAAAATATGTTCTCTCTCATCCAGTCTGAAACCTGACAACAAAATGTATGTTTTGAGTATGAAATATATTTAAATACACATTTAAGTTAAACAAATATAAACAGTTCTTAGATAGTTGCCATCGAATAAACACCAGGACTTAGTTACGTTTCATTCTAATCATCGCCATGTTGTCAGTAGCTGGTTACAGTGAAAAGATGATTTCTGTACGGGCGCAGCGTTTAATGTTATGAATCCCTAATCAAGACAGAGTCTGTACAATGAGCCATTGTTGTCCAAGATGCACGCACACACACCCACACACCCACAGCCTCCAATATACACGTGCATGTACATACATACCAGTACACAAATACACAGGCATGCACATACACACACATGCAGCCTCCTTTCAGCGCCACCACCCCGTGGGTACGGGAGGCGATCATGTTCAGAGTCCTCCCAGGAGGGAGGAGGGGGAGACAGGCGTGCATGCCCTCACACACAAACACACACACATTTTCACAACCCGATACACCATGAGCTTGGGTTCAGAAAATCCACCCACAAGTGAGAGTGAGTGTGTTGGCACCACAGCCACCAGAACACACTCTGACCACGGCCGTGCAGAGGTCAACCTGTAATAGTGTTAGCAAAGTAAAAAGAGAAGGGAATAAGTTCCTTGATTGCATGTACGCACAAAGAGCCATGCTGGGACTGTAGATGATCTCACAGATATGAACACAAACAAGCCAACACACACACACACAAACATAAAAACATCAACCCTGGCACATGAAAGTCTGTATTACACTTGAAGCATTCCTGTTGATGTGCATCTTAGCTGCTGTAATGCTTGGTCTGCCTCCAGGCCTGCAGGGTCCAGAGCGATGACCCAAACACTCACGTCGCTGTGGATCACTGCGTGGAACCCAACTTGATTTCTAGTGCGCTGGCTTTCCCAGGGCTATTAAAATGTATTTAACTTTATTACTCAGCACCAATGATGTGGAGTGTGCAGTTTGAGATATCCCAGACAGACCTAAGTGGTTTTTTCTTGTGAAAGCAGGGTGTCACCTACCGTTTTTGTAAAATTTTTTTTTTTTTTTAAAGGTCCTGGTGTTTTATTTTTGTCATTCAACAGATTGTTCGTGTAATGTCCATTGTGTCAAACGTTGACATTGCAGCGGCTGTGAGATGAACCTCTTCTGAGGATGTACAGGGCTTCAGGAGAACATTCACAGTCATGAGAAGGACCTCATAAGAATAAAATAATCATGTCTCATCCCTACAGTGGTCCGTTGTTTCTAGACTAGTTTTAAGACGAATCCTCAGTTTTGTGAAGGCTGATTGTAAAGCATTAATAGCATATGTTAGTTATTTAAACTTCTTTGTACTTCTTATTCACTTTTCCTTATTAGATTAATGTTTTAGTACAGTCAATGTATGCCTATACATTTGTTGCAGAAAGTGATATATTAGTCACTTGCTGTGGATGATGTGGATGATGTAAAAATCAGGTTATTCTATAATTCTATTCCCTGTTTGTGGCCAAGAGTGTGGCACAACTGATTGTGATTAGTGCTAGTACACCAGCAGCAGCTTCATAGCAGCTCCCCAATTAGCCTGTGTTGTATGCTGGCAGTGGCTTCATATATAAACTGTATGCAACAATTTTTTTCCCATTTTGCATTGAATGTGCAAATCGAATGTGTAAATCTAAGGTGTTTGGGATTCGTACCTCTGATTTTGATGTAAATGTAAATTACTTACCTCCGGAAAGTACTTACTTAGCGTCTGCCACTACGGAGCAATAAGACACTTGTTATCTCTCTACCCCCCTCTCACTATTGTTCTTTTTAAAAAATGAAAAACAACAAAGCCAGTAACACTGATTGTATCCCTGCTTCTACTGTGACCTTTAGGTCTGAAACTTCTCCTCCATGTTATTTTTCAGGAACAGGGTCATTCAAACGTTCTGCTGCTGGCTCCCAACTCCACCTAGTATTTCCTGGAAGATCGTGGCCATTTCCTCCTCCCCACAAACATGGACTGTTTCCCCATGCTTTACTTTCTGTCGGTAAGTGACTCCACCCCCCTCAGTGCGTGGTTTGCATCCAGCCTGCCGAATCAAAGGACTGCCCGGCTCTCGGTGGAGAACTGTAACCCCGGGAGGCCGCTGCTCCTGTTAGTCTGATGGCGGGAGGAGGGCGAGGAGGGCGAGGAGACGCCCGGAGGTCCTGGGGGGGCGGGGGGCAGATTCCATTCAAAATGCATTTTTTCAGCTTTTTTAAACACCAGTTCCTTGGTGGAGGATGTACCAAGATAAGGAGGGAAGAGCCCTATCTGATGGACAGGGTTGGGGGGAGTGGGGAGGGGTCAACATTACTGTAAACAAGGCATACCAGACTGCCAATTAGCGCATTCCCTAATGTGGGTGATTCTTACCCTATTCATGCTGTCCCACATTTTTTTTAATTCTAGTTTCTATCTTTGTATTGTCCTTCCCAGAGACATCATGATTCCTGGTAATCGAATGCTGATGGTCATTTTAATATGCCAAGTCCTGCTGGGAGAGAGCAACCATGCTAGTCTGATACCTGAAGAAGGGAAGAAGAAAGTGCCGGGCCTGCAGGGTCGTTGGGCCGCCCAGAGTCATGACCTGCTGCGGGACTTCGAGGCCACGCTGCTGCACATGTTCGGCCTGCAGCGCCGGCCCAGGCCCAGCCGCTCGGCCACCGTGCCCCGCTACCTGCTGGACCTCTACCGGCTGCAGTCAGGGGAGGCCGAGGACGGCAGCACTCAGGACATCGCCTTCGAGTACCCTGAGCGGCTGGCCAGCCGGGCCAACACTGTGAGGGGCTTCCACCATGAAGGTATGTGTGGAGCCTCCTTGGGTTTCTGGGTTTGCTTTAAATGGGTGTCAAAAACATTAGAGAATCCTCTCTTCCCTGCAATTTGTCTTATTTGACAGAAATCAATGAATGCTAGGTTCAGTGCTTTCTGTAACACCGATTTCTTCAATGTGCTCAGATACAGTCTACACTACCGCCCCGTCCAGCAGTACAGGGTGTTAAAAAGCGGCCGTGTTAGTTTCCTAGAGCACTATTCTCTCCTGCCTCCCAGGTTCATACGGGGGGCTCTATACATTGGTGAACACAACAGTGGGAGAAGATAAGAAAAAAAACAAGTCTTTGTCTTGATGGGTCACAGAGAGAAGGTGGGACTGTCCCGAATGGGAACGCTGTGTTACACAAAACCCTTTAAATAAGCGAGGCGAGGTCTTCAATTCGGCCCTAATCTTCATGGTCAGTGCAGTGCTGGTAAACATTCAAAGGTGCTTGTTAGCAACATAGCAGTGTGACAGCAAGCGGGGCGGTGTGGAGGTCCGGCAGGAAGTAATCAGGACAGTGGAGGGAGAAGACGGCACAGCCACCTCCTTCACCGGGAGCAGGGAGGCTGAACGGATCAGGATGAGTCAGCCTTAATGGCCCCTGTCTAGCTATGTGAGCTAACACACTCAAACACACATGGACGTACTCCCAACAGGCACTGTCGTGCACACAACACGTCAACATGTGATGCCAACACACACCAGTAAACAGTCTATACACTCAAACACACTTCAACTCACATGCCAGTATAGTGCAGCACACAGCAACACACAGAAGTACACACAACGTTATGAGGTAATGGTCATGAGGTAATATGTGTTTGTGTGTGCACGTGCGCATGGGCCAGACCACGTGCATACTTTTTGGTTCATGCTGCCTGTTCTTCTGTTCACCCTCAGATCACCTATCTTATACCCCTTTTACACATACAATCTTTCCCTTCAAAGTTCCAGAAGATTTTCTGAATGGGGTTATGTGTGAATGGGAACCGGATCGATATTCCAGGAAACCTGCACCGGCAATTTGCCTGCTAAAGACCGAACATTTGTGGATGAGTGCCGTTACGGCTGTAACACTGTCAACAGCAGCATGTGAAGGCTCACATCCATCTGACGTAAGACACTGTCAGCAGCAGCATGTGAAGGCTCACATCCATCTGATGTAAGACACCGTCAGCAGCAGCATGTGAAGGCTCACGTCCATCTGACGTAAGACACTGTCAGCAGCAGCATGTGAAGGCTCACATCCATCTGACGTAAGACACTGTCAGCAGCAGCATGTGAAGGCTCACATCCATCTGACGTAAGACACTGTCAGCAGCAGCATGTGAAGGCTCACATCCATCTGACGTAAGACACTGTCAGCAGCAGCATGTGAAGGCTCACATCCATCTGACGTAAGACACTGTCAGCAGCAGCATGTGAAGGCTCACATCCATCTGACATAAGACACTGTCAGCAGCAGCATGTGAAGGCTCACATCCATCTGACGTAAGACACTGTCAGCAGCAGCATGTGAAGGCTCACATCCATCTGACGTAAGATACTGTCAGCAGCAGCATGTGAAGGCTCACATCCATCTGACATAAGACACTGTTAGCAGCAGCATGTGAAGGCTCACATCCATCTGACGTAAGACACTGTCAGCAGCAGCATGTGAAGGCTCACATCCATCTGACGTAAGACACTGTCACGTTGTGTGAGAGCACATGTACAAGACGCCCCTGAGGACATTTTTCAATCTGTGACTATTTATCTTAACACAAAAATGCTGCTCAGGTGATTCGGTAACGATATCAATACAGCTTCTTTTGTTTACAAACAAGATCCTTTTTTTCGAAAATGGCTGGAAACAGGACAGATTCCGGAATAAGGGAGCTCATCCCAGTCCGCAAGTATTATTGGCATATCTAAGTATTGCATTACCGCCATCTGCTGGACTGTCCCTTGATCTATCTGCTCCAGGATTGAAAGGGAGCAAGACTGAAATGCTCTGCATGTGTGAATAGTGAAAATTAGGCAACTAGCGGTGCCTGAAAGGTTATCCCAGTAATTTACTGAACTATGTGTGAAAGGGCCTTTAATCACATGCTTTAGGGCCCAGCCAGCAGCAGGGAGAACTTGTTTTCATGTACAGTGTGAGAGCTATTGTGTGACGATAGCGCCGTTCAAGTAGAGGCTGCACAGCCTCTGCAACCTCAGGAACACTAATGCAGTCATTTTGGTTTTGTCTGGAACGTAAAGGTTTTGTAGAAGGCAGTGATTTCAATGTAGCACTAAACTCTACCACACAGGGAATGAAGAGTAAGCTTTACCATGAAGGATAAATCTTTTGTGTTGATTTCAATAAAAATAATTTAAAATAGTCTTAATCTGAAATTTTTCATACATTCATACACATTTCATTGACATTTTTTTTTTCAATGTTCAGACAAACATTCCCCATTCCCGCGTATCGTCTGAATCTAATGATTATACACAACGAAAATGATACATTTCTTAAGTGAACAAACTGCAAGGCCAATCAAAAACACAGCAGGTTTTAATAATGAAAACCACCTGGGCAAGATTAAGGCCTGGGTGTGAAATAACAGGGGGGTGGTGTGGTGGTGGTGGTGGTCTGGGGGGGGGGGGGGCGGGGGGGGGGGGGGGCAGGAAAATAGTAGACACAACATTCCTTTCTCCAACAATGGTGATCTTGCCAGAAATCTCCACTGTGTTTATACTGTAGCTGTGGTACGTTAATCACCACTCTGCTTGGGATGCATGTTTCAGCAAAGGGCCTGCAGAAACACACGGTGGTGGGTACATGTTTATAGATGGACAGAAGCACTGCGCAATATACATATTTATATGTGTGTGCTTTTTAGGTATCCCTTAGTGCCACTGTGTACATTGTTTGGTGCTGATGAAGGTGTTGTTAATGAAATATTGATGTTATGTTCATGAACCATAGCTCAACCTGCGGGGGCAAATTTCAATATTTTACATTTTGAAAATGTGTCCTAATCACGTGCTTGGTAAACCAAGCTCAATGGTGATGTTATTAATCTGGAATAAAAGAAGAAGAAGAAGAAGTGTTGGAGTGATAAATCGGGGGGGGGAAACAAACGGATCATGACAACATGTGGAAGGGTCATTCCCCCGCCCCCCCAACAATGTCTGGGCCTCCAAGATGTCAGCCTGAGAATATAATCTTAGAAAGTACACAGTGCCCATCCTTAATAGTCTGATGTTTGTGTGACCTTCCAGAACACATGGAGAAGGTGCAGGAGAAGCGGTCACGCTACAGGGAGACTCCACCCCTGCGCTTCATGTTCAACCTCAGCAGCATCCCTGAGGACGAGCTGCTGTCGTCGGCCGAGCTGCGGCTCTACCGCCACCAGATCCACGAGGCGGTGGGCCGGGCCTTCTCGGAGCAGGAGGGGCTCCACAGGATCAATGTGTACGAGGTGCTGAAGCCCCCGGGGCTGGGGGCCGGGGGCTCGGGGCAGCTGATCACCAGGCTCCTGGACACCCGGGTGGTCCACCACAACGCCTCCCGCTGGGAGAGCTTTGACGTCAGCCCCGCCGTCCTGCGCTGGACGCTGGAGCGCCTGCCCAACCACGGGCTGGCGGTGGAGGTGCTGCACCTCAACACCACGCCGCGCCACCAGGACAAGCACGTGCGCGTCAGCCGCTCGCTGCATCAGGGGTCGGACGAGGACTGGGAGCAGCTCCGCCCCCTGCTGGTGACCTTTGGCCACGACGGCAAGGGTCATCCGCTGACCCGGCGAGCCAAGCGCAGCCCCAAGCCGCGTGGCAACAAGCGCAAACGCAACTGCCGGCGCCACGCGCTGTACGTGGACTTCAGCGACGTGGGGTGGAATGACTGGATAGTAGCTCCCCCTGGCTACCAGGCATATTACTGCCATGGCGAGTGCCCCTTCCCCCTGGCCGACCACCTGAACTCCACCAACCATGCCATTGTGCAGACGCTGGTGAACTCTGTCAACACCAACATTCCCAAGGCCTGCTGTGTGCCCACGGAGCTCAGTGCCATCTCCATGCTCTACCTGGATGAACACGATAAGGTGGTACTAAAAAACTACCAGGAAATGGTGGTGGAGGGCTGTGGCTGCCGCTGAACAGCCACCCCGCCCCGGTTTGGACTGGTCTGCAACAGCCATGCAAAAAAAACAAAAAAAACAAAAAATCTCAGAAAAGGACTTTCTTTCACAAGCCCCGCCCAACTTCCAGAAATGTTCACTTGGACACTAATTTATAACGTTTATGTTGAGATGTATGTTTGTCTCATTTTTTGTTTTCTTGACAATATGATCATATATTTTGACAAAATATATATATTTATATCTACATATAAAAAAAATAAAAGTGAGTCCTTATTTTAAACCTAATTAAAAAGCTGTACAACTTTTCATAATGTATATTAGATTGTATAAGTTTTTTAATGAGAAAATAGTACAAAAAAAAAGTTTAAAGTAAATTTTATTTACTGGTCATATTTATTGCTTTCCTATTATATACAATTTCAAGAAAAAAAAAAAACTACGTGTTTGGCTCTCCGATAATACATTTTTGCAGATCACAAGATGGCCGTGACATATGACATTAATTTGAGCACTGTGTGAAATTGAAAACTGATAAAAAAAATATATATAAATCGGTTTAAATATTGTAATGTATGTTGATTTTAATTGACCTCATTGCATAGATCTTAACCCAATGTTTTATTTTAGGTAGGCCCTTTGAACATCCAGTTTATATACTTGTGAAAGATCTGTAAAAACTAGGAAATTAGCAAGGTTTGTAAAAATAAAAGGTTTTTTTATGCAATTGGATTGAAACTCATCACAGCTGATATTGATTGCTTGCTGGCTGCTCTAAATGTGTTATTGACAAAAAGAAAAAAAACAGAGAATCTTCCTGATACTCTGTCTTTCCCTAATAAAAAAAACTTTTGTTTAATTATCTGGCCCAAGCGTTGATTTACACTTCACATATCAAAGGTCCAAAGAAATGAATTCCTTGAAAATCCTTTCACACAGTTTATTTAGAATTGATTCTGAACCAAAGTGGTGTTGAGGCGACATTGTGAACCATTAGAGAGAGAGACAGATAGCTTACAAGATAGAACCAGACCACTGCCCTTGAGAGGCTAAACTCCTCAGGCTCACCATTATTGTTTTGTGTAATTTCACTTGAATCTCCATTAGACGTAACATGTGGTGGGCAAACACTCAGGCTGGCTGATTGCAGGAGACGTCTTGGGAGTGCTCCTTTTGTTCCCGCCGTCCCCACACGGGGGGCCTTGCTTGTGGCCGATGTGTCCCTGGCCCCGACACCAGGCGACTGGGCCCTCAGAAGAATCAAAGGTTAGACGCTCTGGCTCCTTCCTTTGTCTCCAACTTCTAATGGCGGCAGGGCGAAGACGGCTGTCTCCAACCTGTGCCCCCGCCATACAATGGGCTTCTACATCACTTATTTACAATCCGACGGCTGGCCCAAATGATATGATAAGGTTTGGAAAGGGGCCGGGTCTCTTTGAACTGTCAGGGGATGCCGGCGTTGCATTGTGTGGCTGTGCGTGTGTTGGGCTGATGGACAGGAGGCGTCTGTGTGATCCTAATGGCAGTGCTATCAAAGGCCCCCATTTTAAACATCACTTTTTTCTAAATAAAATGTTCTGTATTTTTCTGTTTTTCTATTAATGTTTTGCTTATTAACACAAATTAGAGAAGCATTATGTGATTATGTCAAAGATCTATTTTGAATGCTAAAAACATTTCAGGTATGAACTCACTTAAATATGGCATTTATTAATGCAAAAACAAACTAGTTGAGTAAATACATGTGTATGCATGCATTTTAGGTGTGTGTATGTGCGTGCGTGCGTGTGTGCGTGCGTGTGTGTGTGTGTGTGTGTGTGTGTGTGTGTGTGTGCGTGCGTGTGTGTGCGTCTGTGTCTTTACAGCAGTGTCTTGGAAGTGCAATTACACACATTTCAACAGCTCTCCCCCGCAGCAAAGATACAATCAGCCAGTTATGTTAATTGTCTGCTGTTTCATTATCCCACCTATCCCACTGCAAAGAGAGGCCACATGTTTATTAAAAGGCCCGGAGAGGAACGTTTGTGTAATCCCAGCACACCCAGTGAGCCGTTGAGTTAACCCCCACCACTCTGTGCTGAGCACTCCGCAGAGTCGACGTCTGAAGGGACGGGGAGGCGACCCGCTGAATGCCCCTGAATGGCACCGTCTGTAGAGGAGCAGGAGCATCATTAGCCACCATGGGGCCGTCACTGACATGTTGTGATGTGTGTCTGTGTTTGTGTGTGTGTGTGTGTGTGTGTGTGTGTGTGTGTGTGTGTGTGTGTGTGTGTGTACGTGTGGTGCATGCTAAAGTATGTGTTTATACACATGTGTACAACATATATGCATGTGAGTGCAAATACATTAATACACACACGTACACCCACACACACACACACAAACACACACACACACAAAGTGGATGTTTGGAGTAGGAGTGGGGTGGTGGAGGTGGGGGGCTATTAAGGCATGAGTACTTAACAAATGAGAGCTGGGGAGCTTTGTCATTCCTATGTGATGTGCCACTCAGTCTCTTGCTAAGTGGCCCTTCTCACGCAATTACAGGTGAGCCATTATGCAGGGGGCTCCATTGACATGGACCGACTAATTGACCGAGTGAACCCTTCAAAAAGCCCTTTTATTTGGACGCTCCACCGTAAAAGTGTTTATAGTTAATAAACCTTTACTGCGGCAACACAGCAAGATGAGCCAGGCTTACATGGCCTTGTTTGGGTAGGACTGCAGAACCACACCTCCGTACAGGATCAGCCTGTGCAGATCCGCTATAGGGGAATGCTAGGGGTGCCTTCCATGCATAGGGTCACGGTCATGGTCTATGGATGAAAAATAATATCACTAATACTATTTTTTACTAAAACATTTACATTTGGATTTAGCAGACGCTTTTGTCCAAAGCGACTGACAATCAGTACATTTGTGGGGTTTGGGAGAGTTTGGATCGAACCGCCAACCCTCTGGTTAGTGAACGACCCACTCTACTCACTGAGCTATGCTGCCCATAATACTGTGTGTGATATACATACATAATATTATTGTGATTCGATTATTTCAAAATATTACAAATAAGCCCACAACAACATAACACACATAACATATTATTACTTGCTATAAGTACTATACTAAGTACAGCCTATTTTCTAGGTTGCCGCATCACCCCGGGACAAAAATGTATAAAAAATAAATCTCTGCCATTTCTGTATGAGTCTATGAACACAGTGATTGGCGGTGGAGCTGGCTGCAACATTGGCATAGGAACCAATGGGAGTTTGTGTTTTCCCTTACATAAAAAATTCCACCATAAATTGATGCAGAAAAGGCACAAATTGGGTCATAAAAAATCACCAGAATGCAGGAAATTGTGTTTGTCACTCAAAACGTC
>JAXIVH010000337.1:96269-108769 GCA_036785325.1 Urophycis tenuis | reverse complement strand
AAAGAGAGTGAAATGAGACACATTGATGGAAGATTGATGATTGATGGAAGACTAAGCTGAGGATGTGCCCCTGTAAACACGAATGTCTTTGAAAAATCTGCTTTTCACCACATTTGTAACATTATCCTATCTTGCGTCCCGTGATTCATGGAGGTCCTCTGACTCAATGAGGGTTGTTGCAACTGCTCACACAGCGCTCCCATTTATTTATACAAGACCCAAATCACAACGATGGGGGCTCATTGTCTACACCCCCTAGTGGCAGGCTGCGACAACACAGGCTACCGTTGTAAGTGACGTATGTGTTTGTGTGTGTTTGTGTGTGCATGTCACGTCTGCATTCGTGTATAGATATGTTAGTACTGCATCTATAATCGGCAACAAAGCCATATGTCTCTGTGGGAGATGAGCCAGGCCACCCAGCACCCCTCAATAAGATAAAAGGCCTTTAGAAATGTTTTACAAACCATCAGCCAAAAGCAACATACGTGTCCATTTCAGAGACACTGGGGCCCATTGCTGGCACTTGTTGAAGCACCTGGACAGAGCGAGCGAGGAAGTGGAGACCGAATGGAAAACAGCAGAGAAACGAATAACAGCATTAGTGTCAGAAGAGAAAAGGACGCTGCAGGGGTTGTATAACATGTGCACACACATGTTATACAGCGGTTATATCAGTGCATTGCCCTTATAACTGTCTAGCTTGCAGTTGAGGTAATTCCAAATCCTTTCTGCAATATTCGAATCACTGGTGTAATAGCATATATATTTGTACATTTTGATTGTATCAAGTCTAACATTTTACTGAGAAAGGTTAGTATCCACAACATTGGACATGGCCTGATGTGTTGACGGATGGACTTCTTAACTGAAAGGTTGCAGTGTGTGGAGGTCTGTCGATTTCTCAGATTTTAATTTTCCGCCATCAGCCTCTTTTATTGGTGAGACAATATGTGAGGCGTCATATCTTTAAGGCTTCTGATGACCCTGAACATGGCCCTGTAATGGCAGAATTCTAGTTCAGGTGCAAGTTGTCCTTTACATTGATGGGTCCAAAACTAAAGATGACAATAGAAAGAAATAATCCTACTGTCATCGCTCCTGTGAAGATTAATGATCAGGTTGTTTAGTTTGTGCAGAAGTATGATGCGCTGAAATTGATAACCTTTGAGCTGTGTGTAGAAAAGCATGTACTTTTATCACTTTATTATTGACAAAACCTTAATGAAAATGTTTTACTCTTGTTTTATCAAATCAGTCCTCACATTCTCCTTTGTCTACTGCTATGGGTCACTTACCCTGAAAAATAGAAACCTTTTTTTGGAAATTCTCATTGTGCAGCAAAATTGCAGGATCTTGAATTACCTTCCTTATTTGTACAAGGTTGACTTTGAATAAGGCCATGTCAACCTTGGCCAAGGAGTTCATGTTGCTTTCTTCTGACAGCAGTTACAATCTGCCAAGGTGTAGGACCAATAGACCAATAAAATTGTCCCTGCTGCCATTGGCCTTTTACTGTAAATAACTCAATGTGCTTTTTATATTGGGTTTATTGTTTAATGTCACAAGCGGTCAATCAAGCCACACGTGGCGAAGCATTCTAATGCCAGGTGTGAACTGACACATTTAGAGCTGTCTGCCATTGACCGGATCACCCAAGAAGTATGGAACTGCCAGGTGTGAACAGGGCCTTAGACTGTGCAGAGATTTAATAAATGGTGACCCTGAAATCGTCTTTAGGGTGATTGGGGATTGTTTGTTTCAATGGTTTAAATGTCCTAGTTTAATACTGTAGTATGCTATAGTTTACTTTAGTATTCCTTTCTCCATTCTGGGTTTTGTTTGTAAACATGTATAGACACTCTATCTTTGGTGTCTGGAAAGGATGTTTGAGCTTGTCCTCCCATCAACTACAGGAAAATTCTAGATGACCAATTCCAGCTGAGTTTGGGTTGGCTGTTGGGCGAGGAGGGATACGACAAATGGAAGATGATGCTGTCATTTTGGTTATCAGTTCCCTTCTGGATCTGAGAATCATGGTCAGCCATATCGCCTATTACCATGAGGGGCATTGCCATATTGTCATCACACATCACTACGAAGTTTACTGTGGCAGTGCCAGCAAAATACAAAAAAGCCAAAACAAACACAAAAGCTCTATGGGACTGGTTTAATATACACCCTCTGGTGCAATCTAGACACATCATCAGTGATGTAACCTGAGGTCATAGGGTGTTTCGGGTCTCTCAACATCATACCCCGGCTTGTGTCTAGGTAGCTTGTGTGGCCCAGGGATCTCCCCTCATGATCCACAGCCAGCATCAGTGGTGTTTTTGATGGCTTTCTTGCTGTGCATTCCCCTTATTCCCAACAACTTGAGGGCCCTGCAGAGTGACTGGCCTGCGAACCCTCGGCATCTAACCTCAATGGGGCTGCACCAAGTCTTCCATCCTTTGCGCCGACATTTGCCTGCCAGCTCCTCAAACTTGGCCCTCTTCCACTCAAAAATGCCTTCTCCATCCGGTCTTCCCAGGGCACAGTCAACTCCAGCAGTATCACCTGCCTTGTTGATTCTGACATGAGAACCAAGTCCAGCCTAAGTGTGGTCACTGTGATGGTCGCTGGGAATTTAAGCTGTTTCCCCAGGTCCACCTTCAGCTGCCAGTCCCTAGCTGTGGTCAGGAGCCTCCCTGTTTGGCTTGGGCGGTGTTGTGGCTTCTCTCCAGCTTTAACAAAGGTGATGGAATGCCTAGCTGGCTGTTGCTGCTTGCTGAGTGAGATCCCTGAGCATATGGTATCTGCTATCACCTTCAGCACCAGGTCATGGCGCCACCAGTAGCGCCCCTCACCCAGGGCTTTCGGGCAACAGCTTAGGATATGCTCCAGTGATCCTCTCCTCTGGCACAGAGGGCAAGCGGGTGTTTCTGCCAGACCCGAACAGAAGAGGGTGGATGGGCTGGGGAGGATGTCGTAGACTGACTGGCTCAAAAACTTCATCCGGAGCGGCTCCGCCTTCCAAAGCTCTGACTAAGAAATCTTCCGATCCAGTGTCTGCTCCCATCTAGTCCACGCCCCCTGTTGTCTCATCCCGACCATCCTGCTCGAGCGGGTCTCTTCCAGTCCTGCTCGAACCTCCTCCTGGATAAGCTGCCACCTCTCCTTCCCCCGGGACTTGTTGTACTGAGGTCTTGGGTTGCTCCCAAGCCCTGCCCGCCCTGTCGCCACTGCTCCCACCAGAACACTGTGGCGCAGCCGTGCTTCAGCTTGCTCAACCGTCTCCTGGGCTCTCCACTTCCGACCAGTCCGCACTTCAATCCCAGCTGAGGAGACTTTGGTGTCACTCGAGTCTCTATACAGCAGCACCTCTCTTGCACGGGTAACCATGAACTCCTCCGACAGACTACTGAAGGGAAGTCGTAGCTTGTTATTATGCCCATACAAGGCTATGCTGGTGAGGCTTTGTGGTAGGCCTGCGAAGGTAGCCACTGACCTTTCTCTCGAAGCCCTCAACGATGGTTAGTTGGACATCGTAGACCAGTAGTAGCCAGAAGAGGCGTGCTAGGATGCCATGCTGATGTATCCATGCTCTAAACTTGCCTGGCAGCCCTGACTTATCCACTGCCATTAGCCAGGTTCCCAGTTCTCTGCTGGTCGCCTTGAGCGCTGCTTTGTCCCTCAGGTTGTCATCGAAGAGCTTTCCCAGGCTCTTCACTGGCTTCTCTGAGACCGATGGAATCTGGACACCTCCCAGCGAGAACCGGAACTTGTCTTTGACCTTCCCCTTCTTCACCACCAGGGAACGGGACTTAGCAGGCTTAAAGCCCATACGCGCCCAGTTGATGAGCCACTCAAGGCCTTGGAGAACCCACCTGCAGCCTGGTACCGATGTTGTGGTAACAGCCAGGTCATCCATAAACGCTCTGATGGGAGGCTGCCGCACACCTGACTTGGTGTGCGGTCCTCTGCACTCCACCTCTGCTGACTTAACGAGCATGTTCATGACTAACAACTTCATTGTTCACTACAGCTATCCCAGTCATCTTCTCAATTTTCAAGGAACTGACTTTGAATCCAAGACCATCAAAGAACTCTCACAAAATCTGAACCACTCCATAACATCCATGTGAGGAAACCCTATGAAACGTTTTTATAGGACCTTGGACCCTGGAAGAGAAAGATCAGTGGAGGGATTATATCAAACCTCTAGTTCACGCTTACATGAGAAACATCACTACAATCTACTCACCTTACGAGCTACTGTTCGGGAGACAGCAAAAGCTGACAGAAGATTTCATTCTAGCAATAAACCCAGAAATAGGAGACCACAAAACCAACACTGAGTAGGTTCAAAACCCTAGCTGCTAATGCAAGAGAGTTATACCTTAGCTGCCACAAATTCTTAGAACATAAGAGAGCATAATGAAACCAGATTTAATAAGAAAGTCAGAGCAACATAGTTCTTTGTAGGAGACAGGGTATTAGTAAGCAATGTTTATATCCAGGGAAATATAAACTTGCAGACAAGTGGGAGCATAAGATCTCTGTTGTGGGAAAGGGCATGGGAGGTCCAGTCTACATGGTAAAAACGGAAGCAGGTGAAGGGCCACAATGCACACTACTTCTTTTGAATAAGTGATAACTGAACAAGTTTCTCATAACTGAGAATGTAGCAGTAAAGTTGAGAATAGAGAGTTGGGTAGTTCAAGTAGAGAAAGGCACCAGCCTCCGAAGTGCATGAATGATGAGTTAGGGGAACCTTTGATTTTGGCAATTAGGACATTTTTTGAAAGCTTAGGGAGAGCAATCTTCGTTTTTTTACATGCACCTGATAGGTCTAGTGGGCATGCAGAGACTGATGTGTTTTAGAGGGGGAGAATTTAACCCTGGTTAATTATAGGCACCCTAACTCATTTTTCAGACGTTCCTTGATTAAACGTTCCTTCGTCAACAAGACGTTAATTTTCTTTTTCTTTTTCAATGTCGAAAGGGAAAGGACCTAGCAGCAAGAAAAGTTGAAAGTGGACATGTTAGACAAAAATAAGAGGCATTATTTTTTATCCTGGTGAATTTGTTTATTGGTTTGCACTTGACTTGAGATACATTTGGAATGTGTGAACAAATTATTTGAAAAAAGTACTGTTTGGATGTTCCAATGGTTAGATACATGTTCACACCATAATAGAGGATGTTTTGTTGGTGGGCGGCAGCAGCTCAGTAAGTAGAGCAGATGGACAGAGCGGCTCGTCCACTAACCGTAGGGTCGGGGGTTCCATCGCCTTCATTCCCCTCCTCCACATGTTGAATCCCACAAATATACTGATTGTAAGTCGCTTTGGACAAAAGCATCTGCTTAATGCCCCCGTACCCTTTGTTGAATGGTTTGGTTGCTAAACAGCTGTCAAAGCTCTAAACTATGTAAGCTAGCGACACATGCATTTACTGTGGCGGCTCCTGAAGAAAATCTAAGGGGGGGCAATATTCTGTCTTGTGTCCACTAGATGGCAACTCTCATAAACAAAAATGCTGTAGCTCCACAATTAATTATTTATATGAGTCTAATGTTGTATGATGTTAAATAGCTAAACAGGACACAATATATGTCCAGCAACCACATAAAGACAGGGGCAGTATATTAGGTCAAGTATTTATTAACTGACAAAAGATCAAGAGGGTCAAGAGCTTTCACAACCTTTACAATATAGATTAAAAGATACATTGGGTGGTCAGTTAATTAAAGAACTTAGAGAGTCAGTTAACAATTAAGTTAATTATATTATCATGCCCATAGCCACAGCATGGGGGCGCTATAAGGATCAAGAGCTTTCACAAGCTTTACAACATACTCATCAAAAACTTTGTCTAAAGTCTGAGTTATGCTTAAGTTATGTTTCCGCGTTGACACAACGCTAGGGGACTTACAGACCCATTACGTCCTTGTGGACCCCCCTTGCGTCCACCGCAAGGGCCTGACGTGCACCTCCCAAAAATCCTAGACGTGCGTCGAGGCGAAGCAACACCAATGCAGCAGCGTTGGCTGTCATTGGTCCGCTAACTACATCTGCTGGAGACCGCTTTTCCGGTTTCCACTCACAAACACCACCACGGTGTGATAAATGCTTCGACTGATTGGCAACAACATATATATAACTTTTGCCTTCATGTCTGTAAACTTTTTTTTACTCGCTAGCAATCCGTATGTAATGACCATACATACGGTTTACTAGCGAGTAAAAAAAGTTTACGGATGGTCGTCCTCTACCGTAGTGGCATTGAATTGCATTTTGACACGTAAACCCCAAGCACAACCATGACGGTCTCATGACTGCGTCCAAGCAACTGCGTGGCCATTGCGTGATCAAAATGTGATCACTACGCGGAACCATAACCGGCGCTGAACTGTGCCACAAAGTCCACCAATTCAAGAACAACACCTGGGTTGGTGGAGCCCTCTGTCTCATCCTAGCCTTGCTAAGTTAACTCAAACACTCCGCAAAACTTCACACACTGGATTAGCCGGTTGAGGATGTCGGTTTGGTAACGCGCTTGCATTAAGTATGACCCAAGCGTTAGGGGGAGTCCCAAAATCCTCATTCAAAATGCATTGGAGGGTAATTTTCCGGAAAAAAAAAGTTTTTAACATGAGAGTCAAAGGGAGAATGCTTGGGCGATTTTCCACGAGAGGCGGGACCATTTGAAGCACGACTTGAATCTGACGATTCTGATTGGACAATGACAGATTATATGTCTAGAACACTGATAACTACTTTTGCTGTGATAGAATTAGCAGAGACGGTTGAGAAAGTATTATTGAAGTATCTTTGGAAATGGTTTGGAAAAAAATCCTCTTTCTCCTAGTGTGTCACCCAAATTGCCCCTGTAGGAGCCATGAAGGTGTGTATCATGATGAAGTGTAAATAGATTACAGAATAGAATTTCATGGTTTATATTTGGGTTATTTGGGTTGTTATATTTTTCGTTGTTGTTTATTTTTCATATCACAGTAATTGGGTCACGGGGATATGGGCGGTAACATCTAGTTAATATAATCACTGGTGCACCTGCCCGTGGCAGGTAACAAGGAAAGAGAGGGTGAGAGACTGGGAGGCCGTATTTTTTGTTGACCGCTGTTTTGCTTTTGATCACTGTTTTGCTTTTGACCGCTGTTTTGCTTTTGATCACTGTTTTGCTTTTGATCACTGTTTTGCTTTTGATCACTGTGATTGATTTTGTTTCATACTTTCAGTACGTTATAATCAGTTGTTTGACTTCTTTAATAAAATAAGTAAACAAGTTTTTTGATCTCAGCGAATGTTTTGTTTGTACAGCGTGTCAGACAATCAGCAAACACGCTCAGCCTCTCAGCGACCACTTTGTGTTTGAAACCAGTCGCTACAGCCCCTATACACCATACACCCCTGTGCATTCATCTTATTAGGCATTTAAACTGGTTTGCAATTATCCACAGCACTCTTCATCGCAGTCAGTAACTCCGGTCAGTCTTTTTATGACTTCACTTGAATAAGTTGTCTAATTAGATAAGTCTATGGAATAATAACCATAGAGGTATCAACATGCTTGCATTCGCTCTGAAGGGTTGAACTGGGATGCTGCACACACACTGTGCAGTGCACAGTGGAGGTACAGAGTTGAAATGTCAATGATTTCAGTCCATTTCACAGTAAATAAACTACACCTGATAATATATTGACTTATGTTTTAACTCTCAGTTTCAGTGAATGGCGGCTCACTTGCCCACAGTATGCCGTTTGACAAAACAAATCTGATTAACCTTGTTTTTTTTTTTTTTTTTCTATCATTACATGTATTTCTGTGATAATTTGGAGTTGAATTTCCAAAGAGGGATTCTGACAAATGCTTTGTTCATTCAAGAACAATTCTGGTGCATTTTGAAACAAATTCACCTGACAATAATTCAACTGGTGTATTGTGTACAGAACACAGTCACCTAACAACAGTTTAACTGCTGAGATGTGGAATTTGCTACAGGAGCGTTCCTGCAATGATACACCTAGCCTTATTTAAAATAGTATTTTGCTATAAAAATGTATTCAAATTGAACTCACAATACACATAAAATATAGCCTCTCATCCATGTTTTGCTTTTAGATTGTAACATGCTTGATTGTGATAGATTTGTAGGCATTTATATTTTTTCAGATGAGTAGACTAAATGAGTTGTAAGGAACATCCCTGGTTGCTATTCATTTACGGCCATCATCTTTAAATATGGCAAACCTACTACACAGTTTTGATGCAACCTTGCTATTATTATAGTGGGCGAGCTTTTAGCTAGCACACTATTGTAATTCCTACTATTTCTTTATTTCTTTATTATATGTTCTCTCCAAAACTTTGCCGCTTAACTACTTTGTCATTCTTTGTGCTAGAAACTTCGTTCAAACTTTAAAACATTCAGCTACTTTAGGAATCGACCGGGTCTACTTTTATTTGGTATAGTTTTTAAGATATTAAAGTTTTATTATTCATAGTTTTTGTCCCATTGAAATGAATGATGGAATGTTCAGTTGTTAGAGTGATGGCAGTCGGTGATTTGAAAATATCCACACATTTTGTAAACTGCCGCCACCCCTACAATTTTCACAGTACTTTTACATATTATATATCAAAAGGTTCATATTTTTATGCTGTCACTCCCATTCAAATATCTAAGCAATACCATTTATAGTTTTTGAATTTTTGATGTTTGTTTGACACTCACTCTTCCAATACACACACATGGGCGCTCCACTCTAAGTCACAATTGGTCATTTCAAATTCATACCTGTTTTCTAACTTGTCGATACTCCTACAATTTGTAAGCTATACGGACATATTATATATCAAACTGTTCGTCTGTTTCCCTGGATTCCCTGGATTGTAGATATCTAAGCTGTGACATGTATACTTTTTGAGATAGATAGATTTGAGATTCCTCATAGAGAACAGTGGCAGTTTGAAGAGAAGCAGACTGAGGGACAAAGTGACAGTTGCAATCAATACACACACTGTCTCCCCCCCTCTCCCCCACTGGAGGGGAGGGAGGGGGGGGGGGGGGGGGGTCCTTGAGGACTGGGTTGGGAACCACTGACCTAGTGCACCCTATCACAGACCTCAATGCAGACCATTATAAAAGGACCTAGGCAAAGGAACACAGAGCTGTTTTGCTTAAGCAATACATCCGGTTGTGGTCAGCTAGCCCACTTCACATTTTCTTCAGGAAATGTACTTTCTGTATTATTACAGAATGTATTATTATTATTATTATTATTATTATTATTATTATTATTATTATTATTGTCATTATTATTATATTTTTCCACCCTTTCATTTGTGTTTTAGATATTCATGTCATAAATCCATGACACCTTACTTCCCAAATCTACAGTCACACTTTTTAAGAGCTTTTTTGATTGGCTGTCCCTGGCTATTCCTGTTCACTCTGTATTAAACAATATATAAATGCATATACAATATATTTCATATATTTTATGGCTGCAATTACAGTCAATCAACATTCTAAATACTTTTATCACTTGCTTACTTCATTGTACAAAACTATGTTCATGAAATAGAGCTTGTTTTGTGCTTGGGATAAGATTCATGTCACTAATCCGAGTCCTGTGCACACCCTCCTTGCAGGAAGCAGACCTAAAGGGCCCCTATTTTACACCACTTAGTGTCATTAGCCATTACAAACTGTTTGACAATGTACCCTTCCCTGTCATGTAGTGACATCACAAGTGGGAGTGTCCAGTTGGTGGTAAAATAAGGGGTCTTTAGTGCATGCAGTCCTCCCAGAGGCTCGACCAATCACTGATTGGTCGAGCACGAAGCAGGCGTAGTGTTTTGATTGGACAGCCAGACACAGAAGAGCGCTGACATGTCAGCCTTGAACAGCTGCTCTGACTACAATAAAGTGGTTAGTTACAACATATACCTGGGGCAGAGTTGTCGTCGGAGCACAGCAAAACCACTTCAACTGGTCAACTGCCAAAGCTACGTTGCTTTTTCAACATAATATATGACAAACTGATTCACAAACCTCACGACAGGGAAAATTAATGTAAATGCCACCCCAAGTCGGACCAACAACTCGGAAAATCAGTGAAAATGTTGGTACCATCTTACCAACTTGTGAAGCCACATACAGTACAGTACAGTACATACAGTACAGAGGTTACCACGTAGACTACAAGGCAAGAAGAAGAAGTAGTTCATCATCAAATTGTGCAAGTGGAGCATCACAGGTAGTCTAATAATCAGAGTGTCGAAAATAGTGCAGAATTATCTGTGTTTGTATCTTTGGTAGGTTATATAAAAAGTGTGTTTTTCCTCACATTTACAGGAGGAGTTTGGTATTGTAACTCTGCAAGTCAATGGAAATGGCTAACAGAAAGCAAATGCAACCCCAGCAAACTCCCCTTCTGGACTCACAGTGATGAATTTGGATTTCAGATTTATACAACTCGTCTGAACTCGTTAGAGAGGCAAACCCCAATTTGCTGATTCCTCAGTGTATCCCTTTAATGCACACCATGATAACCTTTAATAAAATAGTGATAAGTAAGTTAAGGATTTACATCGGTGTGCGGACATTCAAGAGACACACAATTGAAGCCACGACCACTATTGGGAGAAATAGTGGTCGTGGGAGAAATTGGGAGAAATAAACATGTGTATAAAGGAATACTGATCATATAACTCAAAATATAATTACTGACCAAGGGGGTGGCGGGTTGGCTGAGAGAAAACAAATGATTTTGGATATTTTGTGGTCGGATTATAAATATTCAGAATTGGAATCATACATTTATTTCTGGCTTCCACAAGATACATTACACACATAAATACCTACATACATACATACATACATACATACATACATACATACATACATACATACATACATACATACACTATTCTTGCTACATGACTCAAAATTGCCTTTTAATTTCCTTATTTTTAAATTATTCAAACTGCAGTAAATGCTCATAAAATCCATGCAGATTTGTGATTGGGGGAGTGAGTCATCTTGTGAAGTTGGAAGATGGAAAAGTGTGAGAAAAAGCATACACTTTTAATTAAACACTTTAGCCAGTATGAAAATAGCTGGGGAACAGTCATGCCTAAATACATACAGGCCGGTTACTTTGGTAACAGAGTAGGCCCCTATTGAGGAGGTGCATGCCAACCCCCTACAATGGTAATTGTTATTCAAAAAAGATGAGAATTAGATGAGAAAATATCATAATGAGCCACATCCAGGGCTTGGCCTGGCATGGACGTGCAAACAAGCAGGAGGTTTGAACAGTTAGGGAAGTGGTGGAAGAGGCAACATTATCATTTGTGGGTGCAGGAATGAGCCAAATAATTTCAATAAAATAAAAAAAAGGGACACACTCTTCTTCTACTGGGTTTCACATTTGCGGCGGGCTCTTGATGAGCAGAGGAAGAGGCAGATGGGAGGAAGAGGCAGAGGGGAGGAAGAGGAAGAGGGGAGGAAGAGGCAGAGGGGAGGAAGAGGCAGAGGGGAGGAAGAGGCAGAGGGTCAGGGGCAGAGAGACCCATCCCGTATAAACTCTGTTCCTCAGTATCCAACGGTTTGATGCCTAAGCAATAAGAAAGAAAGCAAGCATACACAAAAAGGTGTGTGTGAGAGTGCATGCATGTCAGTGGGTCTGAATGTGTGAGCGTGCGTGTACGTGAGCATGTGTGTTTGATGCGCACCGCTGATGTGTTTGTGTAGGGCGGATGTGTTTGTGTAGGGCTGATGTGTTTGTGTAGGGCTGATGTGTTTGTGTAGGGCTGATGTGTTTGTGTAGGGCTGATGTGTTTGTGTAGGGCTGATGTGTTTGTGTAGGGCGGATGTGTTTGTGTAGGGCTGATGTGTTTGTGTAGGGCTGATGTGTTTGTGTAGGGCTGATGTGTTTGTGTAGGGCTGATGTGTTTGTGTAGGGCTGATGTGTTTGTGTAGGGCTGATGTGTTTGTGTAGGGCTGATGTGTTTGTGTAGGGCGGATGTGTTTGTGTAGGGTGGATGTGTTTGTGTAGTGCTGATGTGTTTGTGTAGGGCTGGTGTGTTTGTGTAGGGCGGATGTGTTTGTGTAGGGTGGATGTGTTTGTGTAGGGCTGATGTGTTTGTGTAGGGCGGATGTGTTTGTGTAGGGTGGATGTGTTTGTGTAGTGCTGATGTGTTTGTGTAGGGCTGATGTGTTTGTGTAGGGCGGATGTGTTTGTGTAGGGTGGATGTGTTTGTGTAGGGCTGATGTGTTTGTGTAGGGCTGATGTGTTTGTGTAGTGCTGACGGGCGCAACTTTGCCCGGAAAGGCTTTGAGCAGAAGCAGTCATTAGGAAGAGGGTGGTCTGTTGAGCATTAGGGTTCAGTAACTAACACAGGGTGCTCTGGGCCTCAGGCACCAGGGGAGGGGTGTTAGCAGTTCAGTACTGTTAATGTACCCTACAATTAGAGCTGGGTTATAT
>JAXIVH010000337.1:71269-91269 GCA_036785325.1 Urophycis tenuis | reverse complement strand
CACATGCATGTATTAACACACACACACACCTGCAGCATGCACACATCCAAACACATCCACACACAAGAACATGTGTGTATACACAAACATTCATGCACATGTATGCATGCAGACACACACACCGAAACCCATACACACAAGTTCATGCAAAGGCATACACACACACACACACACACACACACACACACACACACACACACACACACACACACACACACACAGGAACACACACACACACACAGGCGCACACACCAGTGTCTCTGTTTCCAGACCAGAGTCCAGTGTGGAGGATGGAGAGCCGGCAGCCCAGGGATGTTTCCATCAAACCAAAACACTTGTAACATGAAAGCAGCGCGGGCGTTTACAAGAGGAAGTGCAACATCTAAGAGACCATGTTTTAATTCTCAGCATGTTCCTCTGGGCAACGTGTCAAAGACAGACTCTGCTGCTTCTGGACCATCTCCTGCTTCAAACACAACACACACACACACACACACACACACACACACAGACACACACACACACACACACACACACACACACACACACACACACACACACACACACACAGACATGACTGAATACACATACGTGCACACAGACATACACAGGTGTGTGCATGTGCACAAAACCACACACACATGACTGCATGCACACACATACACACACCTGCATGTACACAAGATCACATTCACACACACACACACAACCACATTCCCCAAAGCCCTTCCCCACCCCCACTGTGTATTTTCCCCCCTCTCTGTCTCCAAGTTAAATGTTCTTCCTGTCCTCCACTCAGCCCACTGAGCAGAGGGGGATGTCCAGCTTGCAGGCGCCCTCCCTGGGCTGGTCCAGGCTGTCGAGGCCCCGGCTTCACTTTGAACCTGGCAGCTCCAGGGAACATTCCTGACTTGAAAGGTTTATTTGGTTATCTCTCGAAAAGTCCTGAGTTGAAATATACTGTTAAGTAAACTTAGTTGACACAAACCAGTTGGGAGAAGGCAACAATAAACAGATTTGAACCCTACCGGTGCCTTCACAGTACATACAAAGAAAAACAACGTTACATTTTGTATACCAAGTCAAAGGTAGCAGAACTAGCATCATTTTATTAGCAATAATGACATCATCTATGTAATATACAATGCACCTTCAAAGAGTGGTGTGTAACACACCCACAGAGATGACCATGAGGCGAGACCTGGAGGGGAACAGAGAGGGCAGGGGGAGAGGGAGCATGTCCTTGGGTACAGCATGGACGTGTGTAATGGAAAGAGTGGTGTGAGGGTCAAGCAGCTCTGTTTATGCAGCTGTTAATTACCAAGCAGGACCCAACGTGATCAGAGAGGGCCGCTCATAGGAGCAGTGGAACAACATTTAGAAACATCGTCAAATCACAAGTTTAACTCTCTGGGCATTATCTTAGAACTACATCATCACCGTCTTACCCCTGGCCAATCGTGTCTTTATTGCCTGTGGGATGTGTCATTAAATGCTGTTCTATTATTTATAGACTATGTTTTATGGAGGAAACAGTAAAATGGTCAGTAAAATGTGTCAATATATCCAAGATTTAAGCAGCCGATATAAAATCAGTGTGGATACGTTTAGGAAATAATGACAAGAAATATCGAAAGGCTTAAAACATATTCTCTTGACTGCATTGTCCTGTGGCCTGCATGTGTGAGAGTGTGTGTGTGTGTTTACAAGGCGTGCATGCCTTGCTGTGTGTATGAGTGCGTGTGTGTATACATGAACGCATTTCAGTGAGTGCGGGAGTCTATGTATGCGTGTTTGTGTGTGTGTGTATGTGTGTGTGTGTGTGTGTGTGTGTTTCCGTGCATGCATGTGTGTGTGCTTGTGAGAGTGCATAGCTTTCCAGAATTTGGTCTGCATTCATGTGGATAATTATAACTTTATGGAGATTTTTTTTATCCTTTACTTACGACCACATCTGCATCAGAGGCAAATAGTAGAGGAAGGGTGGAGGCCAATGGTGGTGCTACTCGCTCCCTCTACTTCTCTCTCTCTCTCTCTCTCTCTCTCTCTGTCTCTCTCGCCCTTTCTTTCTCTCACATAATTTCCAACATCTCTCCCTCTCTCTTTTTCCCTCTCTCCCCTCTTTCTTTATAACACCCCTCCATCCCTATAACCCCCCCCCCCTCCTTCCCCAGGCCCTGGACCACCTACGTGACAGGGGTTTTAGGGTGGAGCAGGGACCAATGCTATCAGCAGTGTGAGTACACTCAAACCGGGCCATAATGACTTCTACTTAGAGCTGCTCCATAAACACTCTCATATGCACAGTGACACACACACACACACACACACACACACACACACAGTCTAAGGACCTGGCCTGGGCCTCTCATATGCACAGTGACACACACACACACACACACACAAACACACACAGTCTCAGGACCTGGCCTCTCATATGCACAGTGACACACACACAAACACACACACACACACACACACACACACACACACACACACACACACACACACACACACACAGTCTCAGGACCTGGGCCTCTCATATGCACAGTGACACACACACACACACACAGTCTCAGGACCTGGCCGGGGCCTGGGCTCTGCTGCATGTTTTCCTCCACCACAAAGGCTGTAGCCACTTAGCTTGCTTCCCCCCTTCCTTTCTTAATTGGGATCTGTTTGTTTGTTTGCTCATTCCTCCCTTTCTGTTTGTTTAGCCACCCTGTTTATGAGATTTTGCAGCATATTTAGCGCCAAGCTTTGCTAGCTCTCTCTCTCTCTCTCTTTTTATTGTTTTGACTTAGTTTGTTTTCCACAGGATGGATATCGGTATTTGATAGCATTTGTTTTTTTCTCTTCCACATATTGATATATTTTCTATTGTTTCTACAGTGATTCATAAAATGTTGTACACTACTACTGCGAAACATCACCAAAATGATTTTAGAGTTTCACATTCTTGTAGATATACAGGTTCAGAGTGGTTCCAACTCTTGCTCGAAAGTGATGTCAATCCATATAATATAATCCATAATGTTTTATATTATGTAAAATAGTATGTACCACCACCACAAGGGTGGGGCCGTATCCCTGTACTCATAGAATGATCTCAAGCCATTAGAACTGCAGAAAGGACTGCTAATGAGTTTAGCACAACGCGCACATGGATATTATATGATTAAAGATGTCAGTTAGTTTAATATTAGTCGTTCTCTTCCACATCATTACTGTCACGTTCTATTGACTTGAGGACGACCTGAAGAACAAAAGGCAAAGTCATTAACATACTTTGTCCAATGACATGACACGATCCGCCAAACTAAAAGAAGCCACAGCAATGGTGGCTTCTTCTCACGCTAGTGAAGTGCTCAGACTAGCAAAGCGCTCCCGTTAGCAGCAGCACTCGTGCTAGCAGTACACAGTTTGATGCTGATGTCGTGTCAGCAAGGGGCTGCCAGGAGAGTTCACTCACACCATCTCTATCAGGCACCTGGACTTTATCTAACCACGAGATAAACACAAACATTCACACGTCGTTCCACACAAACCCCTTTGGAAAACACACAAACACGCACCAAGTCTCCCCCGCTGTCAGAGATAAGTTGGTCTATCTGTGGCCTGCTCTGACAGGAGACGGAGATTACAAGGGTTTTTAAAATGGCATTTTTGCCAGCAGACTGTGAAGTCTATTACGTGACAACGGCCCATCTTCCCAGACGATAGCAGGCATGAAATATGGGGACCAAGTGTGGAGGTGAGATGGGAATCACACTTCCAGCATCTCCCTTCCCTTGTTCTATCAGTGTTGACATCTAGGTTTCATATCGGACCTGCGATGTGGTTTGTAACCCACAGAGACGCTCCTTCCTCCTTCTATCGTTGTTAGTATTTTTTCTCCCTTCATGTTTATGCTTTCCAAATGCAAGAAGATGCATTCTCCAATGGCCATTAAACCATACATGAATGTGTGCACTATGTAAATGACAAACAAATGAGTCCAATTCACAAATGAATAAAATGCAAGGAAGATGAAAAGATAAGTCCCCTCCCCTCTCTTTTCATCTGGTTTGTTTAGAATTTCTCGTATTTATTCCTCCGAAACTATGCATCTCTTTTAGCGATCTGGGGCCTGTCTGTGATGTGTTTGGGACACTGTCTCCAGTCCCATCTGTACACAACAGGTGACTTATCTCCTCAGCTCGCATCCCGCCAAGCGTGGGCCTTCACAGTTCCGAGGGCCACTATGGGGACCAAACCCCGGTAGATATCTCCACATGGGGGCCCGGAGGTGGGGGTGTGGTGGTGGTGTGTTGGGTGAGGTCGTCCACTGTAACATGATCACAATCAAGAACACAAGTGCAAATGTCAAGAGAATGTTCTACTGTTTCTTTTCCCTTAGGATAAGATTTTTAGTTGGCAATGTAACCCAATACTACAACAAAGTGATTATGAAAATGGTTACAAAATAGTAGTATAGATAGCCGTGTGTTTCTTCCTGTTTTAGAGATAATGACATTCAAGATATCCTGAGTTTATGATTGTTGATTTTCAGCCAAATGAAAAAATATATATTTTAAAAAGAGATATACTGAAATAAAAAAATCTTCTTTTACTTTTGAGTTTAGAACTATTAGAACAGTAACTACTAACTTAAGTGGTTACTGTTGTGTTTCTGATGTCATATAAACTATTTAAAACATTTTAAAACTATATCCTCCCCATATTGGTAATTAAAGAAAATCTCCACAATAAAACCATGAGGACCACAGATGACAGTGGACACCACTTTAAGATGAACCCCCATATAAATTGTCCAGTCATCTACACACAAGACCAAACTGTTTTTGGAAGAACGTTTGAACCATTGGCATGCAGTTTCCTTCTGTATGGTAACCACCACAGTGGTTTCCTCCATTAAACCTGTCATGGATGAGACCCATTCAAACTAACTGACGTGATGAAAGTAGACATGTGCTACTGTGAAACCAAAGCTTTCACAACCTCCACATAGTGTGTGTGTGTGTGTGTGTGTGTGTGTGTGTGTGTGTGTGTGTGTGTGTGTGTGTGTGTGTGTGTGTGTGTGTGTGTGTGTGTGTGTGTGTGCATGCACACCACAGCCTCTAATCCAGGGGGTCATGCAGAGTTCCCCAGGTAGTGACTCAATTACATTTTTGTGAGCAAGTCAATTAGTGTGTGTGACTCACTTTTTTGCAAGGTCAATTTTCTTCTGGGTGAGTCAGTGGTTTGAGTCCTCACCACCTCCCCTGTGCTTCCCGCTACACAAAAGGACTTCCTAGGTTTTTTTTCTGTGTTCATTTTTAGCCTCTCCCTCCGTTTGAACGGAATTGCCCTCCTAATTGAAGCCCCCCTCTTTGATGTGTGCTCTTAAGAGGTTTAGTCTGCGGAGCGTCACTTTACAACGTCTGCTAATGACCTCTCTCCGGCCCGGCCCCTCTACCAGTGTTTATTCAACCAGTGTTTCCATCAAGACTTTTGAGGATTGTTTTGGGGGGGGTGGGGGGGGGGGGGGGGCATACGTTTTGTTTAATGGTGATCGGCTGCTTTTAAAGGCAGAGGTTCCTGAAGGTGTGGTGTGACACACTGGTGTAGTGGGGACATGGTCCAGGTCAGGCTGAGGACTTTTATTGTGAAAAGAGCAAAAGTAATTTAAAATAGCTGGATCTGTTATATCAAATAAAATGAAACATTATAGAAATGTTTTTGAATAAATGTTATATGTAGTGAAATCCAAACCAGTAAATCCACAAAAGCTGAGAAAATCACAAGAATGTATAACATTTAACAACAGTCTTGCTGCTGTAGTGTGTTAAAGTGATCGTGACCACGCAAACTCTTTTTGTAAAAGTCCTGTAATTGATGGTGCAGCAGAGAGACGGCAAAAAAGTAACAAAGGATTCGGTGCACCTTGAAACTCCCATTTGCACAACCAGAGAGCACGCAGGTGTGGATGTGGCTACAAAGAGGTTTGAGGAGAAGCCATAAAAACACAATGTTATTGAGTGCGCTCCCCATGGATCTGAGGCACGGTACATATGCAAAGCTTAGTCCAGCAGAACCAGCCGCTGACTCACTCACCATGAAGAGTTCCAGAGGCCCCCCCCCCCCCCTCTGTCTATCTGCTTGGTGTTGAAAGTACAGAGTCTGCTCCCATCACCTCTGACCCTCCACAGGAAGGCCCACCTGCTCCAGTCTGGTAGTGAAGGTTAGGGTATAGTCTCTCTGTAAGACCTTTCAACCTTATAACGATACAGAACACATTTCAGTGATTCCCACAGTATGAGATTCTACTTGTGGTGGTAGCTGATGAGGGAGGTTGAAAGGGTTTTTTTTGTTATTTTTTCAGCTACAAAAATATTGGAAATGCAACAGATTCACACTCTGGTTGACAGAAATGTGATGGGGACCTACAGCCGTAGTCCCGGTGTGAGTCCTGTGTGTCTGTCTCTCTGCTGTGGTGATGTGATGGGGACCTACAGCCGTAGTGCCGGTGTGAGTCCTGTGTGTCTGTCTCTCTGCTGTGGTGATGTGATGGGGACCTACAGCCGTAGTCCCGGTGTGAGTCCTGTGTGTCTGTCTCTCTGCTGTGGTGATGTGATGGGGACCTACAGCCGTAGTCCGGGTGTGAGTCCTGTGTGTCTGTCTCTCTGCTGTGGTGATGTGATGGGGACCTACAGCCGTAGTCCCGGTGTGAGTCCTGTGTGTCTGTCTCTCTGCTGTGGTGACGTGATGGGGACCTACAGCCGTAGTCCCAGTGTGAGTCCTGTGTGTCTGTCTCTCTGCTGTGGTGATGTGATGGGGACCTACAGCCGTAGTCCCGGTGTGAGTCCTGTGTGTCTGTCTCTCTGCTGTGGTGATGTGATGGGGACCTACAGCCGTAGTCCCGGTGTGAGTCCTGTGTGTCTGTCTCTCTGCTGTGGTGACGTGATGGGGACCTACAGCCGTAGTCCCGGTGTGAGTCCTGTGTGTCTGTCTCTCTGCTGTGGTGATGTGATGGGGACCTACAGCCGTAGTCCCGGTGTGAGTCCTGTGTGTCTGTCTCTCTGCTGTGGTGACGTGATGGGGACCTACAGCCGTAGTCCCAGTGTGAGTCCTGTGTGTCTGTCTCTCTGCTGTGGTGACGGCTGGCAGCAGCTCTCCTCTCTACAGCGCCATCGTTGGGTCAACATTTCTAAGAAATCGGTGAATTACAAAGTACCTTTAACAAAACAATAGCCTAACCCAAATGCAATTAAACCAGACGTCTCACGTTCCAAAAGGTTCCCGATGGATTCAAATCACCGTTTAGAAGTGCATTCCACGAGCTCTACAACGGTATTACTAAAGCGAAGAGCTGCGTGGCCAATGGAGCTGCAGTGCAGGTGTAAATAGTTTAAAATACAGGCTGAACTGACAGAACTTTCTGTACGTTGGTGGAAAGTGTCTGACTATTTTCACCCCCCAAAAAGTGCCTACAAGTACATGAGTCGGCTGCTTGTTGAGACTAAAACGTACATTTGATTTGAGTTTTGGCGTATTCTGGCATCGTTCATGTTGATTGGGTAACTCCAGATTGATTCTATTAATGAATCTAACCAGCCGTCTGCAGGGACAAGCCAACAACAATCCTTCATCCTGTGCATTAACATGTTTTGGTTGGAAGCTTGCATGGAGAGGAGTGGCTGTTCACAGGTGGGTCTGTTGTCAGTGTGTTGGTGAGAGACAGTAAGAGAGAATCTGTTGAATATGAAAATGTGTTGGCCACAGCTCTACAATGAAATAAGACTGTAAAAAAATGACCCGCCAACGTAAATTCTATGTGAAGGAAACACTGTGTTAGCTTGGTGGCTGACATTTGCCACATAACATCATACTAAGCTATGTCGCTGTTGAAATATCATTTATCTTCTGCATTACTGTTTTCCCGTGTTTCCCCGGGTGTTAAGGGTAAAGGTAAAGGGTAAAGGTAAAGGGTAAAGGTAAAGGGTAAAGGTTAAGGGTAAAGGGTAAAGGTAAAGGTTAAGGGTAAAGGTAAAGGGTAAAGGTTAAGGGTAAGGGTAAAGGGTAAAGGTTAAGGGTAAAGGTTAAGGGTAATGGTTAAGGGTATGTGACGCCGTTGACAACCAAATGTAACGGACCGTAACCTTGAATCAAACTAGGGTTTGTTTGTTGAAACTCTGGGTTTGAACACTGTTGGAAACAATTTGGATAACGTGGTTAAACAACATAACTCGGGCTTGGCTTATTGGTAGGGTTAGGCTTAGGTTTGCGGGTAAGGAATAGGATTCCATTTAAGCATTAATTGCTAGGATTTCAGGTAAGGATTACATTTTAGGGTTTGGTTGTTAGGGTTGGGCTGTGGTTTAAGGTTAAGGTTAAGGTTAAGTAGCTAGTACTTTAAGGTATGCTAAGGGTTAGGGGTACCAGTTAGAATCAAAGTTATGCCTTTGGGTTAGGTCTATGGTTAGGTCTATGGTTAGGTCTATGGTTAGGGTTAGTGTGTTGGTTAGGGAGAGCCAAAGAGAGTTCCCAAACAAAATTGTTAGGATTAAATATTGCATGTTTGTTAACTAATTATTTTAACATTTCTAGACAGGAAGGAAAAACATATAATTCACAATAGCTAAAATACCCATGGTGCATACCACCACAGTACCACAGACACACACAGGCACACACACACACAAACACACACACACACACACACACACACACACACACACACACACACACACACACACACACACGCACACACGCACACACGCACACACACGCACACACACACACAACAGAAAAACACACTCACACACTCCCAAAGACTTCAAAGGGGGAAGAAATTATAGAGTGCATTCTAACTGGGGCCTGACACATACTGCATGGCCCTCTGCCTGGCTCCCAGTCAGCTGAAATAAATACACTCTCTCAAATACAAAACAGACATGCAAATACAAACCCAATGGAACACATGGTTCCAAACAGTCACTTTTTTCCCTTTTTTAGGCAATAGAGTGAGTTTGAAGTAAAAGCAACATTCAGGTGTTCCTGTTTAGTTGATTTATTGCCCCCTCTAACAATAAGATATAATCCTGGGCTGTCCGCCTACAATTTTATGAATTTTATGCAAGCCAATGATTCACACACACACACACACACACACACACACACACACACACACACACACACACACACACACACACACACACATACACACACTCACACACACACACACACACACACATACACACACACACACACACACACACACACACACACACACACACACATACACACACACACACACACACACACACACACACACACACACACACACACACACACACACACACACACAGCAGTAGATTAAGATTGAGTTCAGATTAAAACGAGGACTCCCACATGCATGTGGACGACTGCAGTTGTCCTGAAAATTGATAAGGTTTTCTTTTTCTTTTTTCTCTCCACCAAGCATCATTATCTCCCTTGTAACACCGTGAACACAGCGATTCAGCAGGCGGGGGAGACGAGATAACAGCGGTGAGGGTGTAAAGGCTAAAGAACTACGAATCCAACAGTCTGTGTGCCCCTCTGTCTGACAGGGAGGCTCTTATCTCCCTGTGGTTATTAAACTCTCAGAGCTGTGCGGTTTTGACTCTTTGGGTTCTGAGGAGAGAAAATAGAAGAAAGGCACAGTGGGTCATTCCAGGGATTCCAGGACTGTGCGTGTGTGTGTGTGTCTGTGTGTGTGTGTGTGTGTGTGTGTGTGTGTGTCTGTGTGTGTGTGTGTGTGTGTGTGTGTGTGTGTGTGTGTGTGTGTGTGTGTGTGTGTGTGTGTGTGTGTGTGTCTGTGTGTGTGTGTGTGTATGTGTGTGTGTGTGTGTGTGTGTGTGTGTGTGTGTGTGTGTGTGTGTGTGTGTGTGTCTGTGTGTGTGTGTGTGTATGTGTGTGTGTGTGTGTGTGTGTGTGTGTGTGTGTGTGTGTGTGTGTGTGTGTGTGTGTGAGTGTGTGCTATATCTACCTTCTTTACACCAAAGTCATAGAGTGCTAAAAGGTGTGTGTGTGTGTGTGTGTGGGGGGGGGGGGGGGGGGGGGGATGGTACTGTATTCAACCTGTATGTTATCCCTGCGCATTAGACAATGATGATTTAAAAATAAAACAACATCTGCTTTTATTGTGAAGGAAGAAACGTTTCTTTGTTTCTGCATTGTTTTCCTCTTCTCACTGTAAATCAGAGACCACAATGGCACCCTGGGCAGAAGTCATGGGCAGCCCAGTTCTATCAGACATCTTTACCGCAGAAGAAGTTCAAACCGTTTGTTGTCCATGTGTGCTCCTCCATCTGTCCGTCTGGGGAATCTCTCCGTCTGACAAACTGAGGGGATGGTTCAGAGGTCCCAGGTTCAGAGAAATCAAAGTCCATTCCCAGTTTTGCAGGTCAACCATCTGGGTTTGTAATTAGCACAAGCCAGAGGTAATTGCAAACCCAGTGTTCTTCTCCCTGGGTGGAGCAGAAACTATGGAAGATGTGTGGAAGATCCTGGAACTGGTTTTATGCAACTGTAGACAAATTGGACTGACCGGGAGTCTTGGACATAAATGACTTTACGCAACATTGTTATTTTTTCTTGATATGAGTTTTTCTTGATTGCATTCAAGCTAAATTTGACATGGGATATCAGAATATTTAGAGAGCAAATGTACCCTCACGTCAAGCTTATGTCATTGTAGCATGAGCCTGACGATATTGAGACATATTGAAGGGACATTACCATTCCTTCTTGCTGGAATGTGATTTACTGAGCACTGATCAAAATCTATGTAACGTTATCTGGAAAGTACTGCTGAATACTCATACTGGCCAACACAAACAAACATACACACACGCACATGTGCACACACTCATGCATACATGCATACATGAATACATGCTGTACATACATACATACATACATACATACATACATACATACATACATACATACATGTACACAAAAATACTCATGTACTTATACAAATGTGCTTAAACATATGGCATGCTGCATATGAGATGCATGAACATATAACACTGTTACGCAGTTACAATCATGCCCAAACACAGATGTCTGAACATACTTTCTGCTCTGATAATAATTGAAGCCAGCTGATGTTATTTGGTCAAAAGAGTTAATGATAAGTCTGTTGCCAGACCCTAAATCAATCACAAAACCGATTCATAAAATGAACATATGTTACTACACGTTTGCATTGGAATCTGACTTGAATTAGCCTGGACACTGATTTGTATGACATGGCAGCATGTGGACCTGCCGGGGCTGGGGAGGGGGGCCGGGGTGGTAGTAAAGGGTAGAGAGTTTGAATGGGGGAGGAGATGGGGGGAGGAGATGGGGGAGGAGATGGGGGGTGAGGACCAGAGACGGTATGAAAACAAGCGAGGTGGTGCTGTGATATCATCCATACCTTTCTGGAGGGACATTTAAAGCCTGCAGTCCAAATTCCTCATGCTAGCAGCCAGGTTTCAACCAATGTGAAGCGCTTGACATCCACACTGTACCTTGCACACACAGTATGTGCAGCATCTCAAGCCACGCCCACACCGTCACTATCTAATGTTCTATGGAACACTTTGCCTGATGACAACATGACAGTGGCCGGTGCGCAAACAAACTCCATGCAGTAAAACACACACAAACACAAACACACATCGTGTAGCATGGAGGGAGTGTAGGGAGGTGGGGTGAGGAGAAGGAGGAGGAGGAGGAGGAGGAGGAGGAGAACGTGAAGGAGGATGGAGAGGGAGGAGACGGGGGGGTGAGTGAACTCACAGCTGGGAGAGCTGGTGTGCTTGCGCTGCCAAAGCTGGAGCACATGACTCCCTCCACTTGTCAAAAGCACCATGTGTGCAATAATGTGATTACAGTCTGGGTAACTATGATGATCTGAAACAACAGCCTGAGCGTGTGTTTCTGTGTGTGTGTGTGTGTGTGTGTGTGTGTGTGTGTGTGTGTGTGTGTGTGTGTGCGTGTGTGTGTGTGTGTGTGTGTGTGTGTGTGTGTGTGTGCGTGTGTTTGTGTGTGTTTGTGCAGCTGTGTGCCTGTGTGTGTGTGCATGTGTATGTGTGTACTTGTGTGTGGAGTGGAGTGCATGCAAAGATGCCAGGTGCACCTGTGCATGCACGTGTGTGTGTGTGTGTGTGTGTGTGTGTGTGTGTGTGTGTGTGTGTGTGTGTGTGCGTATGTGTGATGGAGGTGATGGAGGTGATGGATGTGTTGGGGGTGGTGGGTGAGGTGAAGGATGTGTTGGAGGTGATGGAGGTGATGGAGGTGATGGAGGTGATGGAGGTGACGGAGGTGATGGAGGTGACGGAGGTGATGGAGGTGACGGAGGGTGATGGAGGTGATGGAGGTGACGGAGGTGATGGAGGTGGTAGATGTGGTTGTCTGTGCTCTGCAGCAGTCTGGGTAATGTCACAGACGTTTCAAGCGGGGGGAACACTTGATGTCATTCTCTCTCCCCCACTGCCCTCACCCGTCTGTGCTCCTTACACAATGTAACCCCCCAGGCCCCCCCCCCCCCCCCCCCCCCTCTCACTCCAGGTTACACAATCACCTGGCCACACCAGGGGTTGTCATCACAGGTGCAGCACACTTTTGCCAGGACGGAGGAAGGAGTCCAACTCGACATGTTTTCTCTTCTTTTTTTCTTTATTTTCTTTTTCTTGCCTCCATTCTCTTTCAATTCTTTCTTTCTTTTTTCCGCAAATTCTCCTCTTCCTGCCTCTCACATCTATTGCCTGACTGTGTACATTCTCTTTATGTTGTTGTTGTTGTTGTTGCTGTGTTTGTATGTGTGTTCCTCTTTGTTTGTATGTCTATCTGGCTCTCTCTCTGCTGGTGCCTATGTTTCATTGACACACAGGCAGATTGGTGCAGGGTACTGGCTCTAAAATAAATGAATACATTTCTACCCTAGCTTTCCTTTCCTGCTATTTCATTGCTGTGGCTGTTGCTAGCTATCTCTCTCTCCCTTTCGCCCTTACTCTCTCTCTCTCTCTCTCCTCTCTATCTCTCTCTCTCTCTCTCCTGTTCTCTCTCTCTCTCTCTCTCTCTCTCTCTCTCTCTCTCTCTCTCTCTCTCTCTCTCTCTCTCTCTCTCTCTCTCTCTCTCCCTGGTCCCCTTTTCTCTGGGTAGACTGAATCAGTAACACCAGGACGTATTCATTGACAGTGAGGGTCATCAGCCATGTCCATCCCCCTTGTGAGACAGTGTTGTGGGTCCACAGCTCTGCTCTCCAGCCCTGAACACACTCACTGCCCCTTGGCTCACTCCTCCACTGTGAGCTCCACAAACTGTGGCTCCACCACTCCGCAGTGCAGCCGGTGGGGGCACAGCTAGCTGGGAGAACACAAAGTGTGTGTGTGTGTGTGTGTGTGGTGTGTGTGTGTGTGTGTGTGCGCGTGTGCGTGTGTGTGCGTGTGTGCGTGTGTGCGTGTGTGCGTGTGTGTGTGTGTGTGTGTGCTACTGAGGTTGATGGTGGTCCTCATGGTGGTACAGCCTTGGCCACAGGGCCAGATGGAGGAGGGAAAAAGCAAGGGAGGAGGAGGAGGAGGAGGAGGAGGAGGAGGAGGAGGAGGGAGTGTGCTCCGCAGGCATGTGGGACCCTAAGCAGGCAGCCCAGCTTGTTAGGAGCTGGAGCAAATCCACACGATGCCAGCCGGGCATGAAGACAGCTCTAACAAGTCTCTGCTGGGCATCTGGAGGAGGGAGACAGAGGGGGAGGTGAGAGAGTGGGAGAGGAGAGACAAGGGGTACAAGTGAGAGGAGGGAGGGAATGAGTGAAAGAAAGAAAAGAGGTCAATAGAGAGAGAGTGAGAGGAAGGACGATGGAGAGGGGAGGGAGAGGGGAACGAGAGGCGAGAAAGGAGAGAGAAGAGATATGAGAGGAGTGGAGAGGAGAGAGGGAGGAGGGGGGAGAGAGAGAGGAGAGAGAGAGAGGAGAGAGAGAGGGAGGAGGGGGAGAGAGAGAGGGAGGAGAGAGAGGGAGAGAGAGAGGGAGGAGGGGGAGAGAGAGAGGGAGAGAGAGAGAGGGAGAGGGAGTCCGGCCTCCAGAAACGTCATCCATCTCTGGAGCGCGGCTAAGGAAAACAAAGGCCGGCGGTCACAGAAAGGGGATTTCCGGTTAAAGTTGTCCAACACCGCCGAGGAATGTCCAGGCAGCTCTGGAGTCCAGCGAGCTTGGTAGCCCCCCCACTGAGTAGCCCCGCTGAGTATCCCCACTGAGTAGCCCGCTGAGTATCCCCACTGAGTAGCCCGCTGAGTAGCCCACTGAGTAGCCCCGCTGAGTAGCCCCGCTGAGTAGCCCCGCTGAGTAGCCCCCACTGAGTATCCCCGCTGAGTAGCTCCGGCTGAGTAGCCCCCGCTGAGTAGCCCCGCTGAGTAGCCACACTGAGTATCCCCACTGAGTAGCCACACTGAGTATCCCCACTGAGTATCCCCGCTGAGTATCCCCGCTGAGTAGCTCCGCTGAGTAGCCCCGCTGAGTAGCCACACTGAGTATCCCCCGCTGAGTAGCCCCGCTGAGTAGCCACACTGAGTATCCCCACTGAGTATCCCCACTGAGTATCCCCGCTGATTAGCCACACTGAGTAGCCCCGCTGAGTATCCCCACTGAGTATCCCCGCTGAGTAGCCACACTGAGTAGCCCACACTGAGTAGCCCCGCTGAGTAGCCACACTGAGTAGCCACACTGAGTAGCCACTGACTGCCCCTTCCCTTTCCACCGCGGGTAAGACAGTGTTAGACAGAGTTAGACGGCGTTGTGCTCCATGTGAAGGAGGAGAGCTTAGAACCACAGCACCACAGTTTGATACCACATTGTACCTGTTAGGATTCCGGAAATAAGATTGGTGACCATGATGAAAATGATCAATTCAATTACCCAATTTGACTAACCGGTGAAAAACCCTGGAAAATTAACTTGTTCCATTCACTCTATTTTCTATGTTTCCACTCCATTGCCTGTATTCGGGACATGTGTAAATCCATCTGAGTATCCAAAAGATAATGATTTCAGGTGCAGGTGCCCTAGAGTCAGGGACATGTTTGATGTCTGGCACCTGAGATTACCAAGCGATGAACTATCTATTCACGTGGAGCGTCTTGCTCACCAAAGAAGGTCAGGACACAAAACTAGAGACTGAGGACACCCTCCCAGGACAATCTCCCAAATAATCTGAGAGTTAAAAAACACTTAAAAAGAACCATTCAGAAGTCTTCATTGTTGCCTTATATTGGGGGCAGAGACATGCAGCAGTGGCGTGTGCTGGTCGCTGGTCTCCTGGTTTAGAGGCTGTGCTTCCTGTCCTGGTTTAGAGGCTGTGCTTCCTGTCCTGGTTTAGAGGCTGTGCTTCCTGTCCTGGTTTAGAGGCTGTGCTTCCTGTCCTGGTTTAGAGGCTGTGCTTCCTGTCCTGGTTTAGAGGCTGTGCTTCCTGTCCTGGTTAGAGGCTGTGCTTCCTGTCCTGGTTTAGAGGCGGTGCTTCCTGTCCTGGTTTAGAGGCTGTGCTTCCTGTCCTGGTTTAGAGGCTGTGCTTCCTGTCCTGGTTTAGGGGCTGTGCTTCCTGGTCCTGGTTTAGAGGCTGTGCTTTCCTGTCCTGGTTTAGGGGCTGTGCTTCCTGTCCTGGTTTAGGAGGCTGTGCTTCCTGTCCTGGGGCCTCATTTATCAACCGTGCGTAGGAAAAGTTCTAATTTCGTTCGTACGCATGAAATTTAGAATGTGCGTAAGTAGAAAAAAAATCCGCATTTATCAAACGTGCGTACACGGGTCGTACGCACACCAGTAAGTAATCCGTGATGATAAATCCCACCTGTTCTCATCTACCATGCTCGTGCACGCACGGTTAGAGTCATTTGCATTCAGAAACGCCTCCAATTGACCATATATGGTAGCGGCAATCCCTCAATGCCAGCCATCAATACGTCAATACGTCAATACGTCAATGCCAGCCGTCCTCAATAGCTCCTGCTTGGAGCTGCGCACACCACCTGCAGGATGAACGAATCGTGCGTTCCTCCAGGCCACCGGGCAACAACGTTTAATAGAGACATATTGGCATTAGATTATTTGTGTATTAATTAAATGAAGTCCTTTCCTGTTAACGTAACTGAATTCATTGTGTGATGGTGCTTTTATTGTGATGTGTGTGCAATCTATTTGGCTCCAATTATATTTGCGAATCCAGCGACGGCGTGGAATTAACAGGAACTGAATGTAAAGTGGGGCTAGAGAAATGATCGCATCCAACACTGCTGGCATGATTCTACTCAGTGTCGGGCTGTGAAATGCCGCATGTTGAAATGTCCCGGTGGCCAAAAATCCCAGTGTGGACAGGAGCTGGATGTGCACTGGGATGGCTTTGGTTTGTTTGGTCTTTCGCTCCAATATAGTATGTTATAAATCCACAAGTATATTTTTTGGGAATCTATACCTACTGAGAAGCCACTCTGTGGCTCTGACTGAGCAAATCCACACGCTCTTTGAAAACGCGCTCCCTGCAAAGCGCACGGTTCTCTAAATTTTCCAAAAGTGCAAGATGCGCCATCGTCCCTGAGAATTGTTATTAATTAGAGGATACAGGGGATATGTGTGACGTTTGTGATTGCTGAACACTGCGACTCTTAACGGGTTCTCGTAGTAGTTTCACTATTCTACCACTAGGTTTTGTGCGTACGCATGGTCAGAGTTGTGCTTAAATTTACGCACGTTCCTACGCACAAGTACAAGTTGATAAATCCATACTTTGCGTGGGAATGTTCGTACGCACTGCGTAAGCACAAATCTGTGCGTACGCACGTTTGATAAATGAGGCCCCTGGTTTAGAGGCTGTGCTTCCTGTCCTGGTTTAGAGGCTGTGCTTCCTGTCCTGGTTTAGAGGCTGTGCTTCCTGTCCTGGTTTAGAGGCTGTGCTTCCTGTCCTGGTTTAGAGGCTGTGCTTCCTGTCCTGGTTTAGAGGCTGCGCTTCCTGTCCTGGTTTAGAGGCTGTGCTTCCTGTCCTGGTTTAGGGGCTGGACATTTCTAATTTCACCAATCCTTCGGAATTAGAACATATTCCATGAAAGGGAATCAAATCATTTAAGGTTGCATCCATTTACAATGTTTTAAAACTGCTCTCTCTCCGTATTACAAAGTTCACAAGTCTGGTATGGCGAATTGAAAACGGAAGGTGGTGTGTGCTATGTGTTTTTGGTTCCTATTGCTCTTTTAGTTCCTTGCGATGAAACATCTGTGTGTATTTGTTGCCTCGTAGTTGCATTGTTCACAGTGCTGAGGTCCATGTTCGTCTCATGTGTCTAAGGTGGGGCCCAAGCTGTTTACATCTTGGCCCTGATGTCTGCGTGTTTCTGTGTGTGTGTGTGTGTGTGTGGTGTGTGTGTGTGTGTGTGTGTGTGTGTGTGTGTGTGTGTGTGTGTGTGTGTGTATGTGTGTGTGTGTGTGTGTGTGTGTGTGTGTGTGTATGTGTGTGTGTGTGTGTGTGTGTGTGTGTGTGTGGTGTGTGTGTGTGTGTGTGTGTCTGCCTGTGTGTGTGTGTGTATCGCGCTCTCTCGGCCCCTTCTGCTGCTCTCTGCGAGCACTTTAACTCAGAGTTTATATGCTCTGGGGTCTTGCTGTGATGAGACAGCTGTTGCAGCGGCTGCATGTGTGTTGTGTGTGTGTGTGTGTGTGTGCGTGCGTGCGTGCGTGCGTGAGTGCCTGTGTGTGTGTGTGTGTGTGTGTGTGTGTGTGTGTGAGTGTATGTGTGTGCGTGCGTGGCTGTGTGTGTGTGTGTGTGTAGTGTATGTGTGTGTGTGTGTACTTGTTGTTGTGTGTGTGTGTGTGTGTGTGTGTGTGTGTGTGTGTGTGTGTGTGTGTGTGTGTGTGTGTTTGTATGTGAGTATATTTATGCTCCTGTGGTGTATGAGTCTGTGTGTGTATTTGTGTGTGTGTGTGTGTGTGTGTGTGTGTGTGTGTGTGTGTGTGTGTGTTTGTGTGTGAGTATATTTATGCTCCTGTGTGTGTGAGTGTGTGTGTATTTGTGGTGTGTGTGAGTGTGTGTGTGTGTGTGTGTGTGTGTGTGTGTGTGTGTGTGTGTGTGTGTGTGTGTGTGTGTGTGTGAGTATAATTATGCCCCTGTGTGTGTGAGTGTGTGTGTGTGTGTGTGTTTTCAATGTGGTGTGCTTGGGTCTGTGTGTGTAACGCTCACAGTGTGTCACTGTTGGTCATGTTCAGAGCCCCTTTGACCCTTGACATCCAAACAGCCGGGAAGGTGCGATGAGTGAGGTCACCCAGGCCTGATGGGAGCTGAGGCGTGGGGTCTCCTCCGTGATGAAGGGCCAGCACCTGCACTGCCAGATTGAGACATGCAGAGAGAAGAGGAGGAGGAGGAGGAGGACAGCCAGAAAGAGAGGCTCTACATTGGCAAAGAGAAGCCTCACCTATTTACATGGTGTGGAGCTACAAAAGCTGCATTGAATTATGCAACATCTGCCACAATTGTATGGAGCCAGCTGAATGTAGAGCTGATCTTACTCCTCTGATGGACAACAGCTGATGGTCCGGCTGAATGCAGGGCACCTTCACGCAGACTGCAGCTCCTCTGCTTTTGGGCTGAAATGACAATATTTAGTGTCTGGGTCAGAGATGGACAAATGGGACAGAGGCAAGGAGAGAGAGAGAGAGTGAAGAGAGAGAGAGAGAGAGAGAGAGAGAGAGTAGAGAGAGAGAGAGGAGAGAGAGAGAGAGAGGTAGAGGAGTTAATGACGGGGAGAGCAAATTAGGGACGGGATGGAAACGACGAGACAAGAGGAGAAATAGAGACAGGCAGTGAGGAGAGAGAGAGTAGAGAGAGAGAGAGAGAGTGAGAGAGAGAGAGAGGAGATGAGAGAGAGAGAGAGAGAGAGAAGAGAGAGAGAGAGAGAGAGGAGAGAGAAGAGAGAGAGAGAGAGACAGAGAGAGACAGAGACCTAGAGAAGTGAGACAGATCATGAGTAATGAGGAGCAGAAAGCAGATGAGGAGAGGTATGGGGAGGTAAGAGAACTGCAAGAAGCAGGAGAGAGAGCCAAGAGTAGCAGGCGAGAAAGAGGGAGAGTGAGAGAGAAAGGGAGAAAGGGAGAGAGTGAGAGGGAGTTGGGAGAGGGTTTAAGGATTGTTTTACAAACAGAATTCCTTTAATTAATCACCTTGTTTGAACAGCTGGCCGACTCCGGACCAGCCGTTAACGGGATCCCTCCATCGAAGTGCGGATTACAAGCGAGGGGGGGTTTGGAGGGAAAAAATATTAGCTGTCAAAGCTAGCAGTGGAGAAGTGCAGGAGACGGCCCCCGCTTCCTTGAAGGTGAGAGAGCCAACAGGCAGCGGGGGGGCACTCTCCCCCCAGGACCTGCTAGGGTAGGGCCTTGGAGGGTTAGGGCCTGGGTACAGAGTCACTGGGGGGGGGGTCTGTGGGGTGGTATGTGTGTGTGTGTGTGTGTCTGTGTGTTGTGTGTGTGTGTGTGTCCTGTGTGTGTGTGTGGTGTGTTGTGTTGTGTGCTGTGTGTGTGCTGTTGTGTCTGTGTGTGTTGTGTGTGTGTCGTGTGTTGTGTGTGTGTGTGTAGTGTGTCGTTGTGTGTGTGTGTGTGTAGTGTGTTGTGTGTGTGTGTAGTGTGTGGTGTGTGTGTGTGTGTGTGTCTGGTGCTGTGTGTGTGCTGTGTGGTGTGTGTGTGTGTGTGTGTGTGTGTGTGTGTTGTGTGTGTGTGTGTCTGTGTGTGTGTGTGTGTGTGTAGTGTGTGTGTGTCTGTGTGTTGTGTCGTGTGTGTGTGTGTTGTGTGTGTGTGTGTGTGTGTGTGTCTGTTGGTGTGTGTGTGTGTGTAGTGTGTGTGTCTGTGTGTGGTGTGTCTGTGTGTGTGTGTGTGTGGTGTGTGTCTGTGTGTGTGTGTCTGTCAATGTGTGTGTGTGTGTGTGTCTGTGTGTGTGTGTGTGTGTGTGTGTGTGTGTGTG
>JAXIVH010000337.1:32500-62500 GCA_036785325.1 Urophycis tenuis | reverse complement strand
GCTTGAGATGCTGCACATACTGTGTGTGCAAGGTACAGTGTGGATGTCAAGCGCTTCACATTGGTTGAAACCTGGCTGCTAGCATGAGGAATTTGACTGCAGGCTTTCCCTCCAGAAAGGTATGGATGATATCACAGCACCACCTCGCTTGTTTTCATACCGTCTCTGGTCCTCACCCCATCTCCTCCCCCATCTCCTCCCCCATCTCCTCCCCCATTCAAACTCTCTACCCTTTACTACCCCGGCCCCCCTCCCCAGCCCCGGCAGGTCCACATGCTGCCATGTCATACAAATCAGTGTCCAGGCTAATTCAAGTCAGATTCCAATGCAAACGTGTAGTAACATATGTTCATTTTATGAATCGGTTTTGTGATTGATTTAGGGTCTGGCAACAGACTTATCATTAACTCTTTTGACCAAATAACATCAGCTGGCTTCAATTATTATCAGAGCAGAAAGTATGTTCAGACATCTGTGTTTGGGCATGATTGTAACTGCGTAACAGTGTTATATGTTCATGCATCTCATATGCAGCATGCCATATGTTTAAGCACATTTGTATAAGTACATGAGTATTTTTGTGTACATGTATGTATGTATGTATGTATGTATGTATGTATGTATGTATGTATGTATGTATGTATGTATGTATGTATGTACAGCATGTATTCATGTATGCATGTATGCATGAGTGTGTGCACATGTGCGTGTGTGTATGTTTGTTTGTGTTGGCCAGTATGAGTATTCAGCAGTACTTTCCAGATAACGTTACATAGATTTTGATCAGTGCTCAGTAAATCACATTCCAGCAAGAAGGAATGGTAATGTCCCTTCAATATGTCTCAATATCGTCAGGCTCATGCTACAATGACATAAGCTTGACGTGAGGGTACATTTGCTCTCTAAATATTCTGATATCCCATGTCAAATTTAGCTTGAATGCAATCAAGAAAAACTCATATCAAGAAAAATAACAATGTTGCGTAAAGTCATTTATGTCCAAGACTCCTGGTCAGTCCAATTTGTCTACAGTTGCATAAAACCAGTTCCAGGATCTAACACATCTTCCATAGTTTCTGCTCCACCCAGGGAGAAGAACACTGGGTTTGCAATTACCTCTGGCTTGTGCTAATTACAAACCCAGATGGTTGACTGCAAAACTGGGAATGGACTTTGATTTCTCTGAACCTGGGACCTCTGAACCATCCCCTCAGTTTGTCAGACGGAGAGATTCCCCAGACGGACAGATGGAGGAGCACACATGGACAACAAACGGTTTGAACTTCTTCTGCGGTAAAGATGTCTGATAGAACTGGGCTGCCCATGACTTCTGCCCAGGGTGCCATTGTGGTCTCTGATTTACAGTGAGAAGAGGAAAACAATGCAGAAACAAAGAAACGTTTCTTCCTTCACAATAAAAGCAGATGTTGTTTTATTTTTAAATCATCATTGTCTAATGCGCAGGGATAACATACAGGTTGTTCTCAGTACCCCCCCCCACAAACACACACACACACACACACCTTTTAGCACTCTATGACTTTGGTGTAAAGAAGGTAGATATAGCACACACTCACACACACACACACACACACACACACACACACACACACGCACAGTCCTGGAATCCCTGGAATGACCCACTGTGCCTTTCTTCTATTTTCTCTCCTCAAACCCAAAGAGTCAAAACCGCACAGCTCTGAGAGTTTAATAACCACCGGGAGATAAGAGCCTCCCTGTCAGACAGAGGGGCACACAGACTGTTGGATTCGTAGTTCTTTAGCCTTTACACCCTCACCGCTGTTATCTCGTCTCCCCCGCCTGCTGAATCGCTGTGTTCACGGTGTTACAAGGGAGATAATGATGCTTGGTGGAGAGAAAAAAGAAAAAGAAAACCTTATCAATTTTCAGGACAACTTCAGTCGTCCACATGCATGTGGGAGTCCTCGTTTTAATCTGAACTCAATCTTAATCTACTGCTGTGTGTGTGTGTGTGTGTGTGTGTGTGTGTGTGTGTGTGTGTGTGTGTGTGTGTGTGTATGTGTGTGTGTGTGTGTGTGTGTGTGTGTGTGTGTGTGTGTGTGTGTGTGTGTGTGTATGTGTGTTTGTGTTGTGTGTGTGTGTGTGTGTGTGTGTGTGTGTGTGTGAGTGTGTGTGTGTGTGTGTGTGTGTGTGTGTGTGTGTGTGTGTGTGTGTGTGTGTGTGTGTGAATCATTGGCTTGCATAAAATTCATAAAATTGTAGGCGGACAGCCCAGGATTATATCTTATTGTTAGAGGGGGCAATAAATCAACTAAACAGGAACACCTGAATGTTGCTTTTACTTCAAACTCACTCTATTGCCTAAAAAAGGGAAAAAAGTGACTGTTTGGAACCATGTGTTCCATTGGGTTTGTATTTGCATGTCTGTTTTGTATTTGAGAGAGTGTATTTATTTCAGCTGACTGGGAGCCAGGCAGAGGGCCATGCAGTATGTGTCAGGCCCCAGTTAGAATGCACTCTATAATTTCTTCCCCCTTTGAAGTCTTTGGGAGTGTGTGAGTGTGTTTTTCTGTTGTGTGTGTGTGTGCGTGTGTGTGCGTGTGTGCGTGTGTGTGTGTGTGTGTGTGTGTGTGTGTGTGTGTGTTTGTGTGTGTGTGTGTGCCTGTGTGTGTCTGTGGTACTGTGGTGGTATGCACCATGGGTATTTTAGCTATTGTGAATTATATGTTTTTCCTTCCTGTCTAGAAATGTTAAAATAATTAGTTAACAAACATGCAATATTTAATCCTAACAATTTTGTTTGGGAACTCTCTTTGGCTCTCCCTAACCAACACACTAACCCTAACCATAGACCTAACCATAGACCTAACCATAGACCTAACCATAGACCTAACCCAAAGGCATAACTGTGATTCTAACTGGTACCCCTAACCCTTAGCATACCTTAAAGTACTAGCTACTTAACCTTAACCTTAACCTTAAACCATAGCCCAACCCTAACAACCAAACCCTAAAATGTAATCCTTACCTGAAATCCTAGCAATTAATGCTTAAATGGAATCCTATTCCTTACCCGCAAACCTAAACCTAACCCTACCAATAAGCCAAGCCCGAGTTATGTTGTTTAACCACGTTATCCAAATTGTTTCCAACAGTGTTCAAACCCAGAGTTTCAACAAACAAACCCTACTTTGATTCAAGGTTACGGTCCGTTACATTTGGTTGTCAACGGCGTCACATACCCTTAACCATTACCCTTAACCTTTACCCTTAACCTTTACCCTTTACCCTTACCCTTAACCTTTACCCTTTACCTTTACCCTTAACCTTTACCTTTACCCTTTACCCTTAACCTTTACCCTTTACCTTTACCCTTTACCTTTACCCTTTACCTTTACCCTTAACACCCGGGGAAACACGGGAAAACAGTAATGCAGAAGATAAATGATATTTCAACAGCGACCTGCCTTAGTATGATGTTATGTGGCAAATGTCAGCCACCAAGCTAACACAGTGTTTCCCTCACATAGAATTTACGTTGGCGGGTCATTTTTTTACAGTCTTATTTCATTGTAGAGCTGTGGCCAACACATTTTCATATTCAACAGATTCTCTCTTACTGTCTCTCACCAACACACTGACAACAGACCCACCTGTGAACAGCCACTCCTCTCCATGCAAGCTTCCAACCAAAACATGTTAATGCACAGGATGAAGGATTGTTGTTGGCTTGTCCCTGCAGACGGCTGGTTAGATTCATTAATAGAATCAATCTGGAGTTACCCAATCAACATGAACGATGCCAGAATACGCCAAAACTCAAATCAAATGTACGTTTTAGTCTCAACAAGCAGCCGACTCATGTACTTGTAGGCACTTTTTGGGGGGTGAAAATAGTCAGACACTTTCCACCAACGTACAGAAAGTTCTGTCAGTTCAGCCTGTATTTTAAACTATTTACACCTGCACTGCAGCTCCATTGGCCACGCAGCTCTTCGCTTTAGTAATACCGTTGTAGAGCTCGTGGAATGCACTTCTAAACGGTGATTTGAATCCATCGGGAACCTTTTGGAACGTGAGACGTCTCTGGTTTAATTGCATTTGGGTTAGGCTATTGTTTTGTTTGTTAGGTACTTTGTAATTCACCGATTTCTTAGAAATGTTGACCCAACGATGGCGCTGTAGAGAGGAGAGCTGCCGCCAGCCGTCACCACAGCAGAGAGACAGACACACAGGACTCACACCCGGACTACGGCTGTAGGTCCCCATCACATCACCACAGCAGAGAGACAGACACACAGGACTCACACCGGGACTACGGCTGTAGGTCCCCATCACATCACCACAGCAGAGAGACAGACACACAGGACTCACACTGGGACTACGGCTGTAGGTCCCCATCACATCACCACAGCAGAGAGACAGACACACAGGACTCACACCGGCACTACGGCTGTAGGTCCCCATCACATCACCACAGCAGAGAGACAGACACACAGGACTCACACCGGGACTACGGCTGTAGGTCCCCATCACATCACCACAGCAGAGAGACAGACACACAGGACTCACACCGAGACTACGGCTGTAGGTCCCCATCACATCACCACAGCAGAGAGACAGACACACAGGACTCACACCGGGACTACGGCTGTAGGTCCCCATCACATCACCACAGCAGAGAGACAGACACACAGGACTCACACCCGGACTACGGCTGTAGGTCCCCATCACATCACCACAGCAGAGAGACAGACACACAGGACTCACACCGGGACTACGGCTGTAGGTCCCCATCACATCACCACAGCAGAGAGACAGACACACAGGACTCACACCGGGACTACGGCTGTAGGTCCCCATCACATCACCACAGCAGAGAGACAGACACACAGGACTCACACCGGGACTACGGCTGTAGGTCCCCATCACATCACCACAGCAGAGAGACAGACACAGGACTCACACCAGGACTACGGCTGTAGGTCCCCATCACATCACCACAGCAGAGAGACAGACACAGGACTCACACCAGGACTACGGCTGTAGGTCCCCATCACATCACCACAGCAGAGAGACAGACACAGGACTCACACCGGGACTACGGCTGTAGGTCCCCATCACATCACCACAGCAGAGAGACAGACACACAGGACTCACACCGGGACTACGGCTGTAGGTCCCCATCACATCACCACAGCAGAGAGACAGACACACAGGACTCACACCGGGACTACGGCTGTAGGTCCCCATCACATCACCACAGCAGAGAGACAGACACACAGGACTCACACCGGGACTACGGCTGTAGGTCCCCATCACATCACCACAGCAGAGAGACAGACACACAGGACTCACACCGGGACTACGGCTGTAGGTCCCCATCACATCACCACAGCAGAGAGACAGACACACAGGACTCACACTGGGACTACGGCTGTAGGTCCCCATCACATCACCACAGCAGAGAGACAGACACACAGGACTCACACTGGGACTACGGCTGTAGGTCCCCATCACATCACCACAGCAGAGAGACAGACACACAGGACTCACACTGGGACTACGGCTGTAGGTCCCCATCACATCACCACAGCAGAGAGACAGACACACAGGACTCACACCGGGACTACGGCTGTAGGTCCCCATCACATCACCACAGCAGAGAGACAGACACACAGGACTCACACCGGGACTACGGCTGTAGGTCCCCATCACATCACCACAGCAGAGAGACAGACACACAGGACTCACACCGGGACTACGGCTGTAGGTCCCCATCACATTTCTGTCAACCAGAGTGTGAATCTGTTGAATTTCCAATATTTTTGTAGCTGAAAAAATAACAAAAAAAACCCTTTCAACCTCCCTCATCAGCTACCACCACAAGTAGAATCTCATACTGTGGGAATCACTGAAATGTGTTCTGTATCGTTATAAGGTTGAAAGGTCTTACAGAGAGACTATACCCTAACCTTCACTACCAGACTGGAGCAGGTGGGCCTTCCTGTGGAGGGTCAGAGGTGATGGGAGCAGACTCTGTACTTTCAACACCAAGCAGATAGACAGAGGGGGGGGGGGGGCTCTGGAACTCTTCATGGTGAGTGAGTCAGCGGCTGGTTCTGCTGGACTAAGCTTTGCATATGTACCGTGCCTCAGATCCATGGGGAGCGCACTCAATAACATTGTGTTTTTATGGCTTCTCCTCAAACCTCTTTGTAGCCACATCCACACCTGCGTGCTCTGTGGTTGTGCAGATGGGAGTTTCAAGGTGCACCGAATCCTTTGTTACTTTTTTGCCGTCTCTCTGCTGCACCATCAATTACACGACTTTTACAAAAAGAGTTTGCGTGGTCACGATCACCTTAACACACTACAGCAGCAAGACTGTTGTTAAATGTTATACATTCTTGTGATTTTCTCAGGTTTTGTGGATTTACTGGTTTGGATTTCACTACATATAACATTTATTCAAAAACATTTCTATAATGTTTCATTTTATTTGATATAACAGATCCAGCTATTTTAAATTACTTTTGCTCTTTTCACAATAAAAGTCCTCAGCCTGACCTGGACCATGTCCCCACTACACCAGTGTGTCACACCACACCTTCAGGAACCTCTGCCTTTAAAAGCAGCCGATCACCATTAAACAAAACGTATGCCCCCCCCCCACCCCCCCCAAAACAATCCTCAAAAGTCTTAATGGAAACACTGGTTGAATAAACACTGGTAGAGGGGCCGGGCCGGAGAGAGGTCATTAGCAGACGTTGTAAAGTGACGCTCCGCAGACTAAACCTCTTAAGAGCACACATCAAAGAGGGGGGCTTCAATTAGGAGGGCAATTCCGTTCAAACGGAGGGAGAGGCTAAAAATGAACACAGAAAAAAAACCTAGGAAGTCCTTTTGTGTAGCGGGAAGCACAGGGGAGGTGGTGAGGACTCAAACCACTGACTCACCCAGAAGAAAATTGACCTTGCAAAAAAGTGAGTCACACACACTAATTGACTTGCTCACAAAAATGTAATTGAGTCACTACCTGGGGAACTCTGCATGACCCCCTGGATTAGAGGCTGTAGTGTGCATGCACACACACACACACACACACACACACACACACACACACACACACACACACACACACACACTATGTGGAGGTTGTGAAAGCTTTGGTTTCACAGTAGCACATGTCTACTTTCATCACGTCAGTTAGTTTGAATGGGTCTCATCCATGACAGGTTTAATGGAGGAAACCACTGTGGTGGTTACCATACAGAAGGAAACTGCATGCCAATGGTTCAAACGTTCTTCCAAAAACAGTTTGGTCTTGTGTGTAGATGACTGGACAATTTATATGGGGGTTCATCTTAAAGTGGTGTCCACTGTCATCTGTGGTCCTCATGGTTTTATTGTGGAGTTTTTCTTTAATTACCAATATGGGGAGGATATAGTTTTAAAATGTTTTAAATAGTTTATATGACATCAGAAACACAACAGTAACCACTTAAGTTAGTAGTTACTGTTCTAATAGTTCTAAACTCAAAAGTAAAAGAAGATTTTTTTATTTCAGTATATCTTTTTTTTAAATATATATTTTTTCATTTGGCTGAAAATCAACAATCATAAACTCAGGATATCTTGAATGTCATTATCTCTAAAACAGGAAGAAACACACGGCTATCTATACTACTATTTTGTAACCATTTTCATAATCACTTTGTTGTAGTATTGGGTTACATTGCCAACTAAAAATCTTATCCTAAGGGAAAAGAAACAGTAGAACATTCTCTTGACATTTGCACTTGTGTTCTTGATTGTGATCATGTTACAGTGGACGACCTCACCCCAACACACCACCACCACACCCCCACCTCCGGGCCCCCATGTGGAGATATCTACCGGGGTTTGGTCCCCATAGTGGCCCTCGGAACTGTGAAGGCCCACGCTTGGCGGGATGCGAGCTGAGGAGATAAGTCACCTGTTGTGTACAGATGGGACTGGAGACAGTGTCCCAAACACATCACAGACAGGCCCCAGATCGCTAAAAGAGATGCATAGTTTCGGAGGAATAAATACGAGAAATTCTAAACAAACCAGATGAAAAGAGAGGGGAGGGGACTTATCTTTTCATCTTCCTTGCATTTTATTCATTTGTGAATTGGACTCATTTGTTTGTCATTTACATAGTGCACAGATTCATGTATGGTTTAGTGGCCATTGGAGAATGCATCTTCTTGCATTTGGAAAGCATAAACATGAAGGGAGAAAAAATACTAACAACGATAGAAGGAGGAAGGAGCGTCTCTGTGGGTTACAAACCACATCGCAGGTCCGATATGAAACCTAGATGTCAACACTGATAGAACAAGGGAAGGGAGATGCTGGAAGTGTGATTCCCATCTCACCTCCACACTTGGTCCCCATATTTCATGCCTGCTATCGTCTGGGAAGATGGGCCGTTGTCACGTAATAGACTTCACAGTCTGCTGGCAAAAATGCAATTTTAAAAACCCTTGTAATCTCCGTCTCCTGTCAGAGCAGGCCACAGATAGACCAACTTATCTCTGACAGCGGGGGAGACTTGGTGCGTGTTTGTGTGTTTTCCAAAGGGGTTTGTGTGGAACGACGTGTGAATGTTTGTGTTTATCTCGTGGTTAGATAAAGTCCAGGTGCTTGATAGAGATGGTGTGAGTGAACTCTCCTGGCAGCCCCTTGCTGACACGACATCAGCATCAAACTGTGTACTGCTAGCACGAGTGCTGCTGCTAACGGGAGCGCTTTGCTAGTCTGAGCACTTCACTAGCGTGAGAAGAAGCCACCATTGCTGTGGCTTCTTTTAGTTTGGCGGATCGTGTCATGTCATTGGACAAAGTATGTTAATGACTTTGCCTTTTGTTCTTCAGGTCGTCCTCAAGTCAATAGAACGTGACAGTAATGATGTGGAAGAGAACGACTAATATTAAACTAACTGACATCTTTAATCATATAATATCCATGTGCGCGTTGTGCTAAACTCATTAGCAGTCCTTTTCTGCAGTTCTAATGGATTGAGATCATTCTATGAGTACAGGGATACGGCCCCACCCTTGTGGTGGTGGTACATACTATTTTACATAATATAAAACATTATGGATTATATTATATGGATTGACATCACTTTCGAGCAAGAGTTGGAACCACTCTGAACCTGTATATCTACAAGAATGTGAAACTCTAAAATCATTTTGGTGATGTTTCGCAGTAGTAGTGTACAACATTTTATGAATCACTGTAGAAACAATAGAAAATATATCAATATGTGGAAGAGAAAAAAACAAATGCTATCAAATACCGATATCCATCCTGTGGAAAACAAACTAAGTCAAAACAATAAAAAGAGAGAGAGAGAGAGAGCTAGCAAAGCTTGGCGCTAAATATGCTGCAAAATCTCATAAACAGGGTGGCTAAACAAACAGAAAGGGAGGAATGAGCAAACAAACAAACAGATCCCAATTAAGAAAGGAAGGGGGGAAGCAAGCTAAGTGGCTACAGCCTTTGTGGTGGAGGAAAACATGCAGCAGAGCCCAGGCCCCAGCCAGGTCCTGAGACTGTGTGTGTGTGTGTGTGTGTCACTGTGCATATGAGAGGCCCCGGCCAGGTCCTGAGACTGTGTGTGTGTGTGTGTGTGTGTCACTGTGCATATGAGAGGCCCAGGTCCTGAGACTGTGTGTGTGTGTGTGTGTGTGTGTGTGTGTGTGTGTGTGTCACTGTGCATATGAGAGGCCAGGTCCTGAGACTGTGTGTGTTTGTGTGTGTGTGTGTGTGTGTGTCTCTGTGCATATGAGAGGCTCAGGCCAGGTCCTTAGACTGTGTGTGTGTGTGTGTGTGTGTGTGTGTGTGTGTGTGTCACTGTGCATATGAGAGTGTTTATGGAGCAGCTCTAAGTAGAAGTCATTATGGCCCGGTTTGAGTGTACTCACACTGCTGATAGCATTGGTCCCTGCTCCACCCTAAAACCCCTGTCACGTAGGTGGTCCTGGGCCTGGGGAAGGAGGGGGGGGGGGGGGGGGGGGGGGGTTATAGGGATGGAGGGGTGTTATAAAGAAAGAGGGGAGAGAGGGAAAAAGAGAGAGGGAGAGATGTTGGAAATTATGTGAGAGAAAGAAAGGGCGAGAGAGACAGAGAGAGAGAGAGAGAGAAGTAGAGGGAGCGAGTAGCACCACCATTGGCCTCCACCCTTCCTCTACTATTTGCCTCTGATGCAGATGTGGTCGTAAGTAAAGGATAAAAAAAATCTCCATAAAGTTATAATTATCCACATGAATGCAGACCAAATTCTGGAAAGCTATGCACTCTCACAAGCACACACACATGCATGCACGGAAACACACACACACACACACACACACATACACACACACACAAACACGCATACATAGACTCCCGCACTCACTGAAATGCGTTCATGTATACACACACGCACTCATACACACAGCAAGGCATGCACGCCTTGTAAACACACATACACTCTCACACACATGCAGGCCACAGGACAATGCAGTCAAGAGAATATGTTTTAAGCCTTTCGATATTTCTTGTCATTATTTCCTAAACGTATCCACACTGATTTTATATCGGCTGCTTAAATCTTGGATATATTGACACATTTTATTGACCATTTTACTGTTTCCTCCATAAAACATAGTCTATAAATAATAGAACAGCATTTAATGACACATCCCACAGGCAATAAAGACACGATTGGCCAGGGGTAAGACGGTGATGATGTAGTTCTAAGATAATGCCCAGAGAGTTAAACTTGTGATTTGACGATGTTTCTAAATGTTGTTCCACTGCTCCTATGAGCGGCCCTCTCTGATCACGTTGGGTCCTGCTTGGTAATTAACAGCTGCATAAACAGAGCTGCTTGACCCTCACACCACTCTTTCCATTACACACGTCCATGCTGTACCCAAGGACATGCTGTCGCTCCCCCAGCCCTCTCTGTTCCCCTCCAGGTCTCGCCTCACGGTCATCTCTGTGGGTGTGTTACACACCACTCTTTGAAGGTGCATTGTATATTACATAGATGATGTCATTATTGCTAATAAAATGATGCTAGTTCTGCTAGCTCTGGACTTGGTATACAAAATGTAACGTTGTTTTTCTTTGTATGTACTGTGAAGGCACCGGTAGGGTTCAAATCTGTTTATTGTTGCCTTCTCCCAACTGGTTTGTGTCAACTAAGTTTACTTAACAGTATATTTCAACTCAGGACTTTTCAAGAGATAACCAAATAAACCTTTCAAGTCAGGAATGTTCCCTGGAGCTGCCAGGTTCAAAGTGAAGCCGGGGCCTCGACAGCCTGGACCAGCCCAGGGAGGGCGCCTGCAAGCTGGACATCCCCCTCTGCTCAGTGGGCTGAGTGGAGGACAGGAAGAACATTTAACTTGGAGACAGAGAGGGGGGAAAAATACACAGTGGGGGTGGGGAAGGGCTTTGGGGAATGTGGTTGTGTGTGTGTGTGTGAATGTGATCTTGTGTACATGCAGGTGTGTGTATGTGTGTGCATGCAGTCATGTGTGTGTGGTTTTGTGCACATGCACACACCTGTGTATGTCTGTGTGCACGTATGTGTATTCAGTCATGTCTGTGTGTGTGTGTGTGTGTGTGTGTGTGTGTGTGTGTGTGTGTGTCTGTGTGTGTGTGTGTGTGTGTGTGTGTTGTGTTTGAAGCAGGAGATGGTCCAGAAGCAGCAGAGTCTGTCTTTGACACGTTGCCCAGAGGAACATGCTGAGAATTAAAACATGGTCTCTTAGATGTTGCACTTCCTCTTGTAAACGCCCGCGCTGCTTTCATGTTACAAGTGTTTTGGTTTGATGGAAACATCCCTGGGCTGCCGGCTCTCCATCCTCCACACTGGACTCTGGTCTGGAAACAGAGACACTGGTGTGTGCGCCTGTGTGTGTGTGTGTGTTCCTGTGTGTGTGTGTGTGTGTGTGTGTGTGTGTGTGTGTGTGTGTGTGTGTGTGTATGCCTTTGCATGAACTTGTGTGTATGGGTTTCGGTGTGTGTGTCTGCATGCATACATGTGCATGAATGTTTGTGTATACACACATGTTCTTGTGTGTGGATGTGTTTGGATGTGTGCATGCTGCAGGTGTGTGTGTGTGTTAATACATGCATGTGTGTGTATTAGTACGTGTGCATATGCATATGCGTTTGTGTTTTATTCATATACATTTGTGTATACAAAAGTGTGCTTGTATGTGGATGTTTGCATGTGCATGTTTGTACATGTTCATGAGTGCATGCATGCAGCATGCATGTGTATATATGTGTGTGTGTGTGTGCATGCACGGATGCGTGCGTCTAGTGTGTTTACGGCAGTGTGTGGGTTGGTCGGCCTATATCACTTCCTCGCCAGTCGCTGTGCATTCGTTTTCAACCTCAACATGATAAGCATTCCTGGCTTGAAGTGGCACAGCCCACATGTCCCTGGCACATGGGCCCACATCCTCCTCCTCCTCCTCCTCCTCCTCAAAGGCTGCTCTGGTCTGTGTGGGAGAAGGGCTGGGGCCTCTGGATGGCCGCCCACTGACCAATTACTTCCTGTCAATCACACCAATGATAGGGTGTCCCAGGACCCAGACTGTGATGTCATTGCTATACACACACACACACACACACACACACACACACACACACACACACACACACACACACACACACACACACACAGGAAAGAGGAGGGAGCAGCCCAGCCCTTGGTAATGGTCATCTGGCCTCCACAACCATCTAATTACAGAGCTGGTTACATGCGTCACCGTGACGACATTCCTGCAACCGCCAGACAAAGATGTGGATCTGAACACGCCGCTCTCCCGCAGAAAATAAACACAAAAATACCAACTCAAATACATAAGTACACAAAAGTGCACAACAACAGTGGACACAATGGCGTTGCGTTACAAAACAAACACAAATAACAAAGACTGTGTTCTTTGTTAGTACTTTGGATTTGCGGTCGGACGTAAATTGCCACCTTGCTGTAGACTCCGGCGTAGACTTAACAGAACACTTTCCTTATAGGATCGCTAAGAAATAACAGCAGCTCTCGCCCTCTCTGACTAGTTCTGGGGCTTTCATAAACCCGGTGACCTGGGCCGTCTTGTGTTATCTATCAGCCAGGGCCACCTGACAGATGTCCCATCTATCTGCTGCTCCTGAGCGTCAGTCTGGACCCAGACAGACAGACAGACAGACAGGCTGAATGAGACTGGGGAGAAACACAAGTGTGAAGCAGCGTCTGCACATGGATCAGAAGAGTAGATCATAGTTTTTCAATGGACAAAAAACGAGAACACAATGCATGTAACATATACATGTATATATCAATATTATATACTGTATATGCAAGGATTTATATATTACCATTCAAGGCCAGACTGTGTTACAGGCAGGAAAAAACAAAGACATTTTAATGACAATATACTCTCTTCCTTTCCAATGAGCATATTTTGAACACATAGACTAACATTCCTACACACATTACACACACACACACACACACACACACACACACACACACACACACACACACGTGCACACACACACACACGTGCACACACACACACACACACACACGTGCACACACACACACACACACACACACACACACACACACACACACGTGCACACCACAAAAGCTGGCAGGTGTTGGTGGTTTATGTGGAGGACACAGATGAATGATACATGCGTTTCCTCCAACTCCCTGGCTGACGATACTGTGTTGCACACTTTGTCTTTGTGAGGGCCTGAAGGGCCCATTCAGGCTCTTTAGTGCTGTTCCACCAGAGAGTCTCAGGACAGTGGATGCACGTCCCGGGACCCTGCGGTGGATCCTGTATAGGACAGTGGGAGGACGTCCCGGTGCAGTGTTTAGTAAGTACTCTGCTCTCTTCATTACAGACCCCCCCCCCCACACTCACCCTCGGACCCTCCTGCTCCCTCGTTTCGTCTCTGTGCCAGTGCACCTGCACTCAGTAGGGTGTGTGTGTGTGTGTGTGTGTGTGTGTGTGTGTGTGTGTGTGTGTGTGTGTGTGTGTGTGTGCGTGTGTGCGTGCGTGCGTGTGTGTGTGTGTGTGTGTTGAGTTTGGAGAAATGAAAGACATAAAGACAGACTTCCTGCACACTTGTTCTAATGATGGATCACTCAGCCGTCTCATTTGTTAAGTGTGTAAGCAGCATGCTATGCTGACTGTGTGTTCCAATGTGAGACTACACGCAGCCCTGTGCACAGGCACAGTGTTCATTGTGTGCTGGTGCATGTGTGTGTTTGACTGAATGTGTACATGCATGTGCCTGTGCATGCTTGGGCATGTGTGTGTTTGGTGGCTTCATGTGTGTCTAATGTGCATGCGCTCATTTGTGTGCATTTGTGCACACAACTGCATGTGCATGTATGTTTCTCTTAATGTGAATGTGTAAGACGTGTGTTTTGTTGTCAGCGTGCAGGTTCGCTGGGTGATGATTTCAACCTGCAGCCAAGCTGCCAACAACGTGCATCAGAAGAGGTTTGCCAGTGTGTAACGCGACACGGAGGGCGCCCAGGGCCAAGCTCCACCCTGCTCTGCTGAGCTCCAGTATGAAATCACAGTTTCCATGGAAAGTCCCAAAATGTCAGCCGCTGAGCTCCTTCTGTCAGCCTTGACATTTGATTGTTATGATTTTGTTTTTAAGCAAAAGTGATAGATGAATAATATTTACAATCTAACCATTAAGCATTCTGTGTTTTTGTCTTAATGCACCCAGAAAATATGCTAATATCAATGACAATTATGCTAATTGGAAGGGAAGCAGTATACATTTAGTAGATACGTGTTGATTTAGTATTAAATATGGAGTGAACTTTAGATGACAAATAACAGTACGTACATGGAAAACCCCACCTCCATTGATGAGGAATCATACATTTCTGGCAATGAGAATTAACAGTACATTTAACACCGATACTAGAACCATGGCAGCAAAAACTGGGCTATTGTACCAGGCAAACACATTGAACGCAACTGGACTTAGATTTGTCGTTTGACTTTGACGTTACGCCTCTTATCTAAGCGGCTTCATCAGTTTGTAACGCGAACCACAAATGACCAAGTGAAAGCATTGCTGATCAGAACCAGAGAAAGGTAGAAGAAAAATAATGCTCAACTCAGACCAGAAGACGGACACACACACACACACACTCACAGCCACACACACGCACACACAGACACACACACTTACACACACACACACACACACAAACATACACACACACACACACACACGCACACACACGCACACACACGCACACACACGCACACACACACACGCACACACACGCACACACACACACACACACAGACATAATCACAAGCTTATTCCCACATGTGCACTTATAAGGGCTTCCTCTAACCAAAGCCTTCACAACACTCAGGTCATTTAATGACCAGCCATGTAATTTCTATATTTTACCCTGAAATACACAACTACTTTCCTTGTGGATGGTGAACGAGGCAGACAGAAGCAACTAGCATACTGAGCCAGTGACCACAATACACACAGAAATGTGCATGGTGAATCACACACACACACACACACACACACACACACACACACACACACACACAGATCTCCGTCCCATTAGTGTTCAAATATGTTATTTTTGTGGTCTGCGATTGCTTTCTTTGTGTAAATCCCATCAGCAACCTTCATGTTGTTTGCACTGTGGACTTGGGAATATTAAAACCGAACAAACAATGTTGAGTTCAACGTGTTTGCCTGGTGGAAGGTCATGGTAACAGGGCGCCCAGCCAGCTGTCAGCCCAGCTGTGCTGTTGGGTCTACTAACACACACCTTGTGTTTATGTCCCAGGATCTCTCTCATACCTTCTCCTGTACTCTCTTTTCTCAGCCACACGTAGCCTCTCTTAGCCTTGTATGGTATAGGAACATACCAGCGTCCTGCGGCCTGCGGCCACGCCGCTGGCTCCGGGAGGGAACCCTATTTAGTTTGATGGAACTTAAACACGGCCAACGCAAGCACTTGTTTGGTGAGAAACACCAAAAACCTGTCCAACTGTTGAGGGATTCAGTCAAAACTGTTAGCTGTTGCTGACATCTCAGAGTGGGTCCTGGTCTGGACACTCTCTCTCCCTCCCTCTCCAGCTCTCCTTCTTCCATCTCTCTCTCCCTCATCTCTGTACATACCATGCTGCCTCCATCTGTGCTCTTCTTCCTCTTCGTTCCCTGCCTCTCAGTTGAACTTCAACTTTCAAAGGAGACAACAATAGCATTTTTTTGCCATTCATAAAGGTAACAAGTGAAAAAACTTCACAAGAATCACATTGTGTACGTGTCAACCACAGGAAGACAAGCAAGAAACTGTTTGTGATTTTTTAGTTTTGTTTTTTGTTTTTTGTTATCAGTGTTGTCTCATTATCTGATTGACTTGCCGGTATCACCATAATAACCATAATAACAGTAGTTTAACATTATAAAACATTATAGAACATTGTGGTAAGGAATACGTTGAAGGTGTATCTACAAGTAACCATACTGAGAAAGTTTACACACTATAGGTATATACTAGCCTGGCTGACGCGTCCACATCTCGATGAGATGGTGGTCTGGGAACTAGGTGTGCATTTTCTTGTATTTGAGGCGTGGTTTACGAATGCCTAGAGACGTTTATTGGGCGCTACGAATGTCTATCAAATGGTGTCTGGTTCTTCACATGCTGCTTTGCGCACGATTCATAGCCAATTGCTACTAAAAATTAGCTACTAAAATTACATTAATTGCTACAAAAGCTACTTAATACACTTTCTAAGGCTGCATCGAACGGTAACGTTGTGTCCGCTGCCATGTTGGATTAACACGCTACAAGCTTCGGTGTCGCGCATAGACGTCTTCATCGTCTTGCTGCCCCCCGTTCTGTGATTGGTTCCCTAACTCAGGGGAAAATAAGGGCGGTGGTTTCCAGGCTGTCTTTGCAGTGAGAATGAAATCGCGCGCAAAGCAGCATGGGAATTCCCAGGCTAGGTATATACAGTATATAATGATTCAATATTATTGTTTACTGTTACTTATGGTACTTTATCAGCATGAAATTAACATATTGATTTATTGTGTCAGTTTCATAGTCTAAATGATTACTCAAATGATGATACTCAAGATATGAGATTGTAAGACACAACGTATTGACCCTCATATACAATGTCCAATGATATTTTGAGTTCATAAGCATATCATGATATTAAGTGATATATCAGATATATTCCATATAACCCAGCTCTAATTGTGGGGTACATTAACAGTACTGAACTGCTCACATCCCTCCCCTGGTGCCTGAGGCACAGAGCACCCTGTGTTAGTTACTGAACCCTAATGCTCAACAGACCACCCTCTTCCTAATGACTGCTTCTGCTCAAAGCCTTTCCGGGCAAAGTTGCGCCCGTCAGCCCTACACAAACACATCAGCCCTACACAAACACATCCGCCCTACACAAACACATCAGCCCTACACAAACACATCAGCCCTACACAAACACATCAGCCCTACACAAACACATCAGCCCTACACAAACACATCAGCCCTACACAAACACATCAGCCCTACACAAACACATCCGCCCTACACAAACACATCAGCGGTGCGCATCAAACACACATGCTCACGTACACGCACGCTCACACATTCAGACCCACTGACATGCATGCACTCTCACACACACCTTTTTGTGTATGCTTGCTTTCTTTCTTATTGCTTAGGCATCACACCGTTGGATACTGAGGAACAGAGTTTATACGGGATGGGTCTCTCTGCCCCTGACCCTCTGCCTCTTCCTCCCCTCTGCCTCTTCCTCCCCTCTGCCTCTTCCTCCCCTCTTCCTCTTCCTCCCCTCTGCCTCTTCCTCCCATCTGCCTCTTCCTCTGCTCAACAAGAGCCCGCCGCAAATGTGAAACCCAGTAGAAGAAGAGTGTGTCCCTTTTTTGTATTTTATTGAAATTATTTGGCTCATTCCTGCACCCACAAATGATAATGTTGCCTCTTCCACCACCTCCCTAACTGTTCAAACCTCCTGCTTGTTTGCACGTCCATGCCAGACCAAGCCCTGGATGTGGCTCATTATGATATTTTCTCATCTAATTCTCATCTTTTTTGAATAACAATTACCATTGTAGGGGGTTGGCATGCACCTCCTCAATAGGGGCCTACTCTGTTACCAAAGTAACCGGCCTGTATGTATTTAGGCATGACTGTTCCCCAGCTATTTTCATACTGGCTAAAGTGTTTAATTAAAAGTGTATGCTTTTTCTCACACTTTTCCATCTTCCAACTTCACAAGATGACTCACTCCCCCAATCACAAATCTGCATGGATTTTATGAGCATTTACTGCAGTTTGAATAATTTAAAAATAAGGAAATTAAAAGGCAATTTTAAGTCATGTAGCAAGAATAGTGTATGTATGTATGTATGTATGTATGTATGTATGTATGTATGTATGTAGGTATTTATGTGTGTAATGTATCTTGTGGAAGCCAGAAATAAATGTATGATTCCAATTCTGAATATTTATAATCCGACCACAAAATATCCAAAATCATTTGTTTTCTCTCAGCCAACCCGCCACCCCCTTGGTCAGTAATTATATTTTGAGTTATATGATCAGTATTCCTTTATACACATGTTTTGAATTGGTAATTGGACGGACATGGACCCACGATAGAGTATATTTCTCCCAATAGTGGTCGTGGCTTCAATTGTGTGTCTCTTGAATGTCCGCACACCGATGTAAATCCTTAACTTACTTATCGCTATTTTATTAAAGGTTATCATTGTGTGCATTAAAGGGATACACTGAGGAATCAGCAAATTGGGGTTTGCCTCTCTAACGAGTTCAGACGAGTTGTATAAATCTGAAATCCAAATTCATCACTGTGAGTCCAGAAGGGGAGTTTGCTGGGGTTGCATTTGCTTTCTGTTAGCCATTTCCATTGACTTGCAGAGTTACAATACCAAACTCCTCCTGTAAATGTGAGGAAAAACACACTTTTTATATAACCTACCAAAGATACAAACACAGATAATTCTGCACTATTTTCGACACTCTGATTATTAGACTACCTGTGATGCTCCACTTGCACAATTTGATGATGAACTACTTCTTCTTCTTGCCTTGTAGTCTACGTGGTAACCTCTGTACTGTATGTACTGTACTGTACTGTATGTGGCTTCACAAGTTGGTAAGATGGTACCAACATTTTCACTGATTTTCCGAGTTGTTGGTCCGACTTGGGGTGGCATTTACATTAATTTTCCCTGTCGTGAGGTTTGTGAATCAGTTTGTCATATATTATGTTGAAAAAGCAACGTAGCTTTGGCAGTTGACCAGTTGAAGTGGTTTTGCTGTGCTCCGACGACAACTCTGCCCCAGGTATATGTTGTAACTAACCACTTTATTGTAGTCAGAGCAGCTGTTCAAGGCTGACATGTCAGCGCTCTTCTGTGTCTGGCTGTCCAATCAAAACACTACGCCTGCTTCGTGCTCGACCAATCAGTGATTGGTCGAGCCTCTGGGAGGACTGCATGCACTAAAGACCCCTTATTTTACCACCAACTGGACACTCCCACTTGTGATGTCACTACATGACAGGGAAGGGTAGATTTTCAAACTGTTTGTAATGGCTAATGACACTAAGTGGTGTAAAATAGGGGCCCTTTAGGTCTGCTTCCTGCAAGGAGGACGTGCACAGGACTCGGATTAGTGACATGACTCTTATCCCAAGCACAAAACAAGCTCTATTTCATGAACATAGTTTTGTACAATGAAGTAAGCAAGTGATAAAAGTATTTAGAATGTTGATTGACCGTAATTGCAGCCATAAAATATATGAAATATATTGTATATGCATTTATGTATTGTTTAATACAGAGTGAACAGGAATAGCCAGGGACAGCCAATCAAAAAAGCTCTTAAAATGTGTGACTGTAGATTTGGGAAGTAAGGTGTCATGGATTTATGACATGAATATTTATCTAAAACACAAATGAAAGGGTGGAAAAATATAATAATAATGACAATAATAATAATAATAACAATAATAATAATAATAATAATAATAATAATAATAATAATAATAATACATTCTGTAATAATACAGAAAGTACATTTCCTGAAGAAAATGTGAAGTGGGCTAGCTGACCACAACCGGATGTATTGCTTAAGCAAAACAGCTCTGTGTTCCTTTGCCTAGGTCCTTTTATAATCGTCTGCATTGATGTCTGTGATAGGGTGCACTAGGTCAGTGGTTCCCAACCCAGTCCTCAAGGACCCCCGCCCCCCCCCCCTCCCTCCCCTCCAGTGGGGGAGAGGGGGGGAGACAGTGTGTGTATTGATTGCAACTGTCACTTTGTCCCTCAGTCTGCTTCTCTTCAAACTGCCACTGTTCTCTATGAGGAATCTCAAATCTATCTATCTCAAAAAGTATACATGTCACAGCTTAGATATCTACAATCCAGGGAATCCAGGGAAACAGACGAACAGTTTGATATATAATATGTCCGTATAGCTTACAAATTGTAGGAGTATCGACAAGTTAGAAAACAGGTATGAATTTGAAATGACCAATTGTGACCTAGAGTGGAGCGCCCATGTGTGTGTATTGGAAGAGTGAGTGTCAAACAAACATCAAAAATTCAAAAACTATAAATGGTATCGCTTAGATATTTGAATGGGAGTGACAGCATAAAAATATGAACCTTTTGATATATAATATGTAAAAGTACTGTGAAAATTGTAGGAGTGGCGGCAGTTTACAAAATGTGTGGATATTTTCAAATCACCGACTGCCATCACTCTAACAACTGAACATTCCATCATTCATTTCAATGGGACAAAAACTATTAATAATAAAACTTTAATATCTTAAAAACTATACCAAATAAAAGTAGACCCGGTCGATTCCTACAGTAGCTGAATGTTTTAAAGTTTGAATGAAGTTTCTAGCACAAAGAATGACAAAGTAGTTAAGCGGCAAAGTTTTGGAGAGAACATATAATAAAGAAAGAAAGAAATAGTAGGAATTACAATAGTGTGCTAGCTAAAAGCTCGCCCACTATAATAATAGCAAGGTTGCATCAAAACTGTGTAGTAGGTTTGCCATATTTAAAGATGATGGCTGTAAATGAATAGCAACCAGGGATGTTCCTTACAACTCATTTAGTCTACTCATCTGAAAAAATTTAAATGCCTACAAATCTATCACAATCAAGCATGTTACAATCTAAAAGCAAAACATGGATGAGAGGCTATATTTTATGTATTGTGAGTTCAATTTGAATAGATTTTTAAAGCAAAATACTATTTTGAATAAGGCTAGGTGTATCATTGCAGGAACGCTCCTGTAGCAAATTCCACATCTCAGCAGTTAAACTGTTGTTAGGTGACTGTGTTCTGTACACAATACATCAGTTGAATTATTGTCAGGTGAATTTGTTTCAAAATGCACCAGAATTGTTCTTGAATGAACAAAGCATTTGTCAGAATCCCTCTTTGGAAATTCAACTCCAAATTATCACAGAAATACATGTAATGATATAAATAAATAAAGATAAACAAGGTTAATCAGATTTATTTTCTCAAACGGCATACTGTGGGCAAGTGAGCCGCCATTCACTGAAACTGAGAGTTAAGACATAAGTCAATATATTATCAGGTGTAGTTTATTTACTGTGAAATGGACTGAAATCATTGACATTTCAACTCTGTACCTCCACTGTGCACTGCATAGTGTGTGTGCAGCATCCCAGTTCAACTCTTCAGAGCGAATGCAAGCATCTTGATACCTCTATGGTTATTATTCCATAGACTTATCTAATTAAACAACTTATTCAAGTGAAGTCATAAAAAGACTGACCGGAGTTACTGACTGCGATGAAGAGTGCTGTGGATAATTGCAAACCAGTTTAAATGCCTAATAAGATGAATGCACAGGGGTGTATGGTGTATAGGGGCTGTAGCGACTGGTTTCAAACACAAAGCGGTCGCTGAGAGGCTGAGGGTTAGCGTGTTTGCTGATTGTCTGACACGCTGTACAAACAAAACATTCGCTGAGATCAAAAAACGTGTTTACTTATTTTATTAAAGAAGTCAAACAACTGATTATAACGTACTGAAAGTATGAAACAAAATCAATCACAGTGATCAAAAGCAAAACAGTGATCAAAAGCAAAACAGCGGTCAAAAGCAAAACAGTGATCAAAAGCAAAACAGCGGTCAACAAAAAATACGGCCTCCCAGTCTCTCACCCTCTCTTTCCTTGTTACCTGCCACGGGCAGGTGCACCAGTGATTATATTAACTAGATGTTACCGCCCATATCCCCGTGACCCAATTACTGTGATATGAAAAATAAACAACAACGAAAAATATAACAACCCAAATAACCCAAATATAAACCATGAAATTCTATTCTGTAATCTATTTACACTTCATCATGATACACACCTTCATGGCTCCTACAGGGGCAATTTGGGTGACACACTAGGAGAAAGAGGATTTTTTTCCGAACCCTTTCCAAAGATACTTCAATAATACTTTCTCAACCGTCTCTGCTAATTCTATCACAGCAAAAGTAGTTATCAGTGTTCTAGACATATAATCTGTCATTGTCCAATCAGAATCGTCAGATTCAAGTCGTGCTTCAAATGGTCCCGCCTCTCGTGGAAAATCGCCCAAGCATTCTCCCTTTGACTCTCATGTTAAAAACTTTTTTTTTCCGGAAAATTACCCTCCAATGCATTTTGAATGAGGATTTTGGGACTCCCCCTAACGCTTGGGTCATACTTAATGCAAGCGCGTTACCAAACCGACACATCCTCAACCGGCTAATCCAGTGTGTGAAGTTTTGCGGAGTGTTTGAGTTAACTTAGCAAGGCTAGGATGAGACAGAGGGCTCCACCAACCCAGGTGTTGTTCTTGAATTGGTGGACTTTGTGGCACAGTTCAGCGCCGGTTATGGTTCCGCGTAGTGATCACATTTTGATCACGCAATGGCCACGCAGTTGCTTGGACGCAGTCATGAGACCGTCATGGTTGTGCTTGGGGTTTACGTGGCAAAATGCAATTCAATGCCACACCGGTAGAGGACGACCATCCGTAAACTTTTTTTACTCGCTAGTAAACCGTATGTATGGTCATTACATACGGATTGCTAGCGAGTAAAAAAAGTTTACAGACATGAACGCAAAAGTTATATATATGTTGTTGCCAATCAGTCGAAGCATTTATCACACCGTGGTGGTGTTTGTGAGTGGAAACCGGAAAAGCGGTCTCCAGCAGATGTAGTTAGCGGACCAATGACAGCCAACGCTGCTGCATTGGTTTTGCTTCGCCTCGACGCACGTCTAGGATTTTTGGGAGGTGCACGTCAGGCCCTTGCGGTGGACGCAAGGGGGGTCCACAAGGACGTAATGGGTCTGTAAGTCCCCTAGCGTTGTGTCAACGCGGAAACATAACTTAAGCATAACTCAGACTTTAGACAAAGTTTTTGATGAGTATGTTGTAAAGCTTGTGAAAGCTCTTGATCCTTATAGCGCCCCCATGCTGTGGCTATGGGCATGATAATATAATTAACTTAATTGTTAACTGACTCTCTAAGTTCTTTAATTAACTGACCACCCAATGTATCTTTTAATCTATATTGTAAAGGTTGTGAAAGCTCTTGACCCTCTTGATCTTTTGTCAGTTAATAAATACTTGACCTAATATACTGCCCCTGTCTTTATGTGGTTGCTGGACATATATTGTGTCCTGTTTAGCTATTTAACATCATACAACATTAGACTCATGTAAATAATTAATTGTGGAGCTACAGCATTTTTGTTTATGAGAGTTGCCATCTAGTGGACACAAGACAGAAAATTGCCCCCCCTTAGATTTTCTTCAGGAGCCGCCACAGTAAATGCATGTGTCGCTAGCTTACATAGTTTAGAGCTTTGACAGCTGTTTAGCAACCAAACCATTCAACAAAGGGTACGGGGGCATTAAGCAGATGCTTTTGTCCAAAGCGACTTACAATCAGTATATTTGTGGGATTCAACATGTGGAGGAGGGGAATGAAGGCGATGGAACCCCCGACCCTACGGTTAGTGGACGAGCCGCTCTGTCCATCTGCTCTACTTACTGAGCTGCTGCCGCCCACCAACAAGACATCCTCTATTATGGTGTGAACATGTATCTAACCATTGGAACATCCAAACAGTACTTTTTAAAAAATAATTTGTTCACACATTCCAAATATATCTCAAGTCAAGTGCAAACCAATAAACAAATTCACCAGGATAAAAAATAATGCCTCTTATTTTTGTCTAACATGTCCACTTTCAACTTTTCTTGCTGCTAGGTCCTTTCCGTTTCGACATTGAAAAAGAAAAAGAAAATTAACGTCTTGTTGACGAAGGAACGTTTAATCAAGGAACGTCTGAAAAATGAGTTAGGGTGCCTTTAATTAACCAGGGTTAAATTCTCCCCCTCTAAAACACATCAGTCTCTGCATGCCCACTAGACCTATCAGGTGCATGTAAAAAAACGAAGATTGCTCTCCCTAAGCTTTCAAAAAATGTCCTAATTGCCAAAATCAAAGGTTCCCCTAACTCATCATTCATGCACTTCGGAGGCTGGTGCCTTTCTCTACTTGAACTACCCAACTCTCTATTCTCAACTTTACTGCTACATTCTCAGTTATGAGAAACTTGTTCAGTTATCACTTATTCAAAAGAAGTAGTGTGCATTGTGGCCCTTCACCTGCTTCCCTTTTTTACCATGTAGACTGGACCTCCCATGCCCTTTCCCACAACAGAGATCTTATGCTCCCAATTGTCTGCAAGTTTATATTTCCCTGGATATAAACATTGCTTACTAATACCCTGTCTCCTACAAAGAACTCTGTTGCTCTGACTTTCTTATTAAATCTGGTTTCATTATGCTCTCTTATGTTCTAAGAATTTGTGGCAGCTAAGGTATAACTCTCTTGCATTAGCAGCTAGGGTTTTGAACCTACTCAGTGTTGGTTTTGTGGTCTCCTATTTCTGGGTTTATTGCTAGAATGAAATCTTCTGTCAGCTTTTGCTGTCTCCCGAACAGTAGCTCGTAAGGTGAGTAGCTTGTAGTGATGTTTCTCATGTAAGCGTGAACTAGAGGTTTGATATAATCCCTCCACTGATCTTTCTCTTCCAGGGTCCAAGGTCCTATAAAAACGTTTCATAGGGTTTCCTCACATGGATGTTATGGAGTGGTTCAGATTTTGTGAGAGTTCTTTGATGGTCTTGGATTCAAAGTCAGTTCCTTGAAAATTGAGAAGATGACTGGGATAGCTTTAGTGAACAATGAAGTTGTTAGTCATGAACATGCTCGTTAAGTCAGCAGAGGTAGAGTGCAGAGGACCGCACACCAAGTCAGGTGTGCGGCAGCCTCCCATCAGAGCGTTTATGGATGACCTGGCTGTTACCACAACATCGGTACCAGGCTGCAGGTGGGTTCTCCAAGGCCTTGAGCGGCTCATCAACTGGGCGCGTATGGGCTTTAAGCCTGCTAAGTCCCGTTCCCTGGTGGTGAAGAAGGGGAAGGTCAAAGACAAGTTCCGGTTCTCGCTGGGAGGTGTCCAGATTCCATCGGTCTCAGAGAAGCCAGTGAAGAGCCTGGGAAAGCTCTTCGATGACAACCTGAGGGACAAAGCAGCGCTCAAGGCGACCAGCAGAGAACTGGGAACCTGGCTAATGGCAGTGGATAAGTCAGGGCTGCCAGGCAAGTTTAGAGCATGGATACATCAGCATGGCATCCTAGCACGCCTCTTCTGGCTACTACTGGTCTACGATGTCCAACTAACCATCGTTGAGGGCTTCGAGAGAAAGGTCAGTGGCTACCTTCGCAGGCCTACCACAAAGCCTCACCAGCATAGCCTTGTATGGGCATAAGAACAAGCTACGACTTCCCTTCAGTAGTCTGTCGGAGGAGTTCATGGTTACCCGTGCAAGAGAGGTGCTGCTGTATAGAGACTCGAGTAACACCAAAGTCTCCTCAGCTGGGATTGAAGTGCGGACTGGTCGGAAGTGGAGAGCCCAGGAGACGGTTGAGCAAGCTGAAGCACGGCTGCGCCACGGTGTTCTGGTGGGAGCAGTTGCGACAGGGCGGGCAGGGCTTGGGAGCAACCCAAGACCTCAGTACAACAAGTCCCGGGGGAAGGAGAGGTGGCAGCTTATCCAGGAGGAGGTTCGAGCAGGACTGGAAGAGACCCGCTCGAGCAGGATGGTCGGGATGAGACAACAGGGGGCGTGGACTAGATGGGAGCAGACACTGGATCGGAAGATTTCTTAGTCAGAGCTTTGGAAGGCGGAGCCGCTCCGGATAAAGTTTTTGAGCCAGTCAGTCTACGACATCCTCCCCAGCCCATCCACCCTCTTCTGTTCGGGTCTGGCAGAAACACCCGCTTGCCCTCTGTGCCAGAGGAGAGGATCACTGGAGCATATCCTAAGCTGTTGCCCGAAAGCCCTGGGTGAGGGGCGCTACTGGTGGCGCCATGACCTGGTGCTGAAGGTGATAGCAGATACCATATGCTCAGGGATCTCACTCAGCAAGCAGCAACAGCCAGCTAGGCATTCCATCACCTTTGTTAAAGCTGGAGAGAAGCCACAACACCGCCCAAGCCAAACAGGGAGGCTCCTGACCACAGCTAGGGACTGGCAGCTGAAGGTGGACCTGGGGAAACAGCTTAAATTCCCAGCGACCATCACAGTGACCACACTTAGGCTGGACTTGGTTCTCATGTCAGAATCAACAAGGCAGGTGATACTGCTGGAGTTGACTGTGCCCTGGGAAGACCGGATGGAGAAGGCATTTTTGAGTGGAAGAGGGCCAAGTTTGAGGAGCTGGCAGGCAAATGTCGGCGCAAAGGATGGAAGACTTGGTGCAGCCCCATTGAGGTTAGATGCCGAGGGTTCGCAGGCCAGTCACTCTGCAGGGCCCTCAAGTTGTTGGGAATAAGGGGACTGCACAGCAAGAAAGCCATCAAAAACACCACTGATGCTGGCTGTGGATCATGAGGGGAGATCCCTGGGCCACACAAGCTACCTAGACACAAGCCGGGGTATGATGTTGAGAGACCCGAAACACCCTATGACCTCAGGTTACATCACTGATGATGTGTCTAGATTGCACCAGAGGGTGTATATTAAACCAGTCCCATAGAGCTTTTGTGTTTGTTTTGGCTTTTTTGTATTTTGCTGGCACTGCCACAGTAAACTTCGTAGTGATGTGTGATGACAATATGGCAATGCCCCTCATGGTAATAGGCGATATGGCTGACCATGATTCTCAGATCCAGAAGGGAACTGATAACCAAAATGACAGCATCATCTTCCATTTGTCGTATCCCTCCTCGCCCAACAGCCAACCCAAACTCAGCTGGAATTGGTCATCTAGAATTTTCCTGTAGCTGATGGGAGGACAAGCTCAAACATCCTTTCCAGACACCAAAGATAGAGTGTCTATACATGTTTAAAAACAAAACCCAGAATGGAGAAAGGAATACTAAAGTAAACTATAGCATACTACAGTATTAAACTAGGACATTTAAACCATTGAAACAAACAATCCCCAATCACCCTAAAGACGATTTCAGGGTCACCATTTATTAAATCTCTGCACAGTCTAAGGCCCTGTTCACACCTGGCAGTTCCATACTTCTTGGGTGATCCGGTCAATGGCAGACAGCTCTAAATGTGTCAGTTCACACCTGGCATTAGAATGCTTCGCCACGTGTGGCTTGATTGACCACTTGTGACATTAAACAATAAACCCAATATAAAAAGCACATTGAGTTATTTACAGTAAAAGGCCAATGGCAGCAGGGACAATTTTATTGGTCTATTGGTCCTACACCTTGGCAGATTGTAACTGCTGTCAGAAGAAAGCAACATGAACTCCTTGGCCAAGGTTGACATGGCCTTATTCAAAGTCAACCTTGTACAAATAAGGAAGGTAATTCAAGATCCTGCAATTTTGCTGCACAATGAGAATTTCCAAAAAAAGGTTTCTATTTTTCAGGGTAAGTGACCCATAGCAGTAGACAAAGGAGAATGTGAGGACTGATTTGATAAAACAAGAGTAAAACATTTTCATTAAGGTTTTGTCAATAATAAAGTGATAAAAGTACATGCTTTTCTACACACAGCTCAAAGGTTATCAATTTCAGCGCATCATACTTCTGCACAAACTAAACAACCTGATCATTAATCTTCACAGGAGCGATGACAGTAGGATTATTTCTTTCTATTGTCATCTTTAGTTTTGGACCCATCAATGTAAAGGACAACTTGCACCTGAACTAGAATTCTGCCATTACAGGGCCATGTTCAGGGTCATCAGAAGCCTTAAAGATATGACGCCTCACATATTGTCTCACCAATAAAAGAGGCTGATGGCGGAAAATTAAAATCTGAGAAATCGACAGACCTCCACACACTGCAACCTTTCAGTTAAGAAGTCCATCCGTCAACACATCAGGCCATGTCCAATGTTGTGGATACTAACCTTTCTCAGTAAAATGTTAGACTTGATACAATCAAAATGTACAAATATATATGCTATTACACCAGTGATTAGAATATTGCAGAAAGGATTTGGAATTACCTCAACTGCAAGCTAGACAGTTATAAGGGCAATGCACTGATATAACCGCTGTATAACATGTGTGTGCACATGTTATACAACCCCTGCAGCGTCCTTTTCTCTTCTGACACTAATGCTGTTATTCGTTTCTCTGCTGTTTTCCATTCGGTCTCCACTTCCTCGCTCGCTCTGTCCAGGTGCTTCAACAAGTGCCAGCAATGGGCCCCAGTGTCTCTGAAATGGACACGTATGTTGCTTTTGGCTGATGGTTTGTAAAACATTTCTAAAGGCCTTTTATCTTATTGAGGGGTGCTGGGTGGCCTGGCTCATCTCCCACAGAGACATATGGCTTTGTTGCCGATTATAGATGCAGTACTAACATATCTATACACGAATGCAGACGTGACATGCACACACAAACACACACAAACACATACGTCACTTACAACGGTAGCCTGTGTTGTCGCAGCCTGCCACTAGGGGGTGTAGACAATGAGCCCCCATCGTTGTGATTTGGGTCTTGTATAAATAAATGGGAGCGCTGTATGAGCAGTTGCAACAACCCTCATTGAGTCAGAGGACCTCCATGAATCACGGGACGCAAGATAGGATAATGTTACAAATGTGGTGAAAAGCAGATTTTTCAAAGACATTCGTGTTTACAGGGGCACATCCTCAGCTTAGTCTTCCATCAATCATCAATCTTCCATCAATGTGTCTCATTTCACTCTCTTTTGCTGTCTCTCTCATCTGACAAATACACACATACACCATTGCTTTTCCAGGAAAAAATACACATTTTGTATAACTGTATTTGTAAACCCTACAAAAATGTATTCATGTTCATTCATTTCACTCCACTCTTTCCAATTTCAGTCTGTTGCTTTCTAGATGTGCAGCTAGTTGTGGTACAGTTGTAGTGGCCAGTTACAACTTTGACTAATTTGAGATTCTACTTCAAGTTGTATTTTTACATTATTCGGGGAGCAACAATCACTGCTGTAATGTATGTATGTTCAAATCCTGTTAGTATGTTTGTAAACACTTTAGAATAAGGGTACATACATTCATAATGAATGACGTGTTCATGAAGGGTTACAGTTAGGGTGAACCCCAATCTCAGAAATAAAGACATAGTTTTAGGGTGACTTACCTCTGGGGACAACAGGCAGTATTGCTGTGGTTCTGTGGCCAGATAACGGGTATCCGGACCAAGACATTCTCCTCTGTGTGCCAGTCATTCTTTATCGTCTGAGTTGATAGATTATGTCTACCACTGGATTGCTTCACACATCACACATTTCTCCTCAAAATACAAAACAT
>JAXIVH010000337.1:7500-27500 GCA_036785325.1 Urophycis tenuis | reverse complement strand
CCAAACCCCACAAATGTACTGATTGTCAGTCGCTTTGGACAAAAGCGTCTGCTAAATCCAAATGTAAATGTTTTAGTAAAAAATAGTATTAGTGATTTTATTTTTCCTCCACAGACCGTGACCCTATGCATGAAAGGCACCCCTAGCATTCCCCTATAGCGGCCACAGGCTGATCCTGTAAGGAGGTGTGGTTCTGCAGTCCGACCCAAACAAGGCCATGTAAGCCTGGCTCATCTTGCTGTGTTGCCGCAGTAAAGGTTTATTAACTATAAACACTTTTACGGTGGAGCGTCCAAATAAAAGGGCTTTTTGAAGGGTTCACTCGGTCAATTAGTCGGTCCATGTCAATGGAGCCCCCTGCATAATGGCTCACCTGTAATTGCGTGAGAAGGGCCACTTAGCAAGAGACTGAGTGGCACATCACATAGGAATGACAAAGCTCCCCAGCTCTCATTTGTTAAGTACTCATGCTTTAATAGCCCCCCACCTCCACCACCCCACTCCTACTCCAAACATCCACTTTGTGTGTGTGTGTGTGTGTGTGTGTGTGGGTGTACGTGTGTGTATTAATGTATTTGCACTTCTTGTACACATGTGTATAAACACATACTTTAGCATGCACCACACGTACACACACACACACACACACACAAACACACACACACACACAGACACACATCACAACATGTCAGTGACGGCCCCATGGTGGCTAATGATGCTCCTGCTCCTCTACAGACGGTGCCATTCAGGGGCATTCAGCGGGTCGCCTCCCCGTCCCTTCAGACGTCGACTCTGCGGAGTGCTCAGCACAGAGTGGTGGGGGTTAACTCAACGGCTCACTGGGTGTGCTGGGATTAGACAAACGTTCCTCTCCGGGCCTTTTAATAAACATGTGGCCTCTCTTTGCAGTGGGATAGGTGGGATAATGAAACAGCAGACAATTAACATAACTGGCTGATTGTATCTTTGCTGCGGGGGAGAGCTGTTGAAATGTGTGTAATTGCACTTCCAAGACACTGCTGTAAAGACACAGACACACACACACGCACGCACACACACACACACACACACACACACACACACACACACACACACACACACACACACACACGCACGCACACACGCACGCACGCACATACACACACCTAAAATGCATGCATACACATGTATTTACTCAACTAGTTTGTTTTTGCATTAATAAATGCCATATTTAAGTGAGTTCATACCTGAAATGTTTTTAGCATTCAAAATAGATCTTTGACATAATCACATAATGCTTCTCTAATTTGTGTTAATAAGCAAAACATTAATAGAAAAACAGAAACATACAGAACATTTTATTTAGAAAAAAGTGATGTTTAAAATGGGGGCCTTTGATAGCACTGCCATTAGGATCACACAGACGCCTCCAGTCCATCAGCCCAACACACGCACAGCCACACAATGCAACGCCGGCATCCCCTGACAGTTCAAAGAGACCCGGCCCCTTTCCAAACCTTATCATATCATTTGGGCCAGCCGTCGGATTGTAAATAAGTGATGTAGAAGCCCATTGTATGGCGGGGGCACAGGTTGGAGACAGCCGTCTTCGCCCTGCCGCCATTAGAAGTTGGAGACAAAGGAAGGAGCCAGAGCGTCTAACCTTTGATTCTTCTGAGGGCCCAGTCGCCTGGTGTCGGGGCCAGGGACACATCGGCCACAAGCAAGGCCCCCCGTGTGGGGACGGCGGGAACAAAAGGAGCACTCCCAAGACGTCTCCTGCAATCAGCCAGCCTGAGTGTTTGCCCACCACATGTTACGTCTAATGGAGATTCAAGTGAAATTACACAAAACAATAATGGTGAGCCTGAGGAGTTTAGCCTCTCAAGGGCAGTGGTCTGGTTCTATCTTGTAAGCTATCTGTCTCTCTCTCTAATGGTTCACAATGTCGCCTCAACACCACTTTGGTTCAGAATCAATTCTAAATAAACTGTGTGAAAGGATTTTCAAGGAATTCATTTCTTTGGACCTTTGATATGAGAAGTGTAAATCAACGCTTGGGCCAGATAATTAAACAAAAGTTTTTTTATTAGGGAAAGACAGAGTATCAGGAAGATTCTCTGTTTTTTTTTCTTTTTGTCAATAACACATTTAGAGCAGCCAGCAAGCAATCAATATCAGCTGTGATGAGTTTCAATCCAATTGCATAAAAAAAACCTTTTATTTTTACAAACCTTGCTAATTTCCTAGTTTTTACAGATCTTTCACAAGTACATAAACTGGATGTTCAAAGGGCCTACCTAAAATAAAACATTGGGTTAAGATCTATGCAATGAGGTCAATTAAAATCAACATACATTACAATATTTAAACCGATTTATATATATTTTTTATCAGTTTTCAATTTCACACAGTGCTCAAATTAATGTCATATGTCACGGCCATCTTGTGATCTGCAAAAATGTATTATCGGAGAGCCAAACACGTAGTTTTTTTTTTCTTGAAATTGTATATAATAGGAAAGCAATAAATATGACCAGTAAATAAAATTTACTTTAAACTTTTTTTTTGTACTATTTTCTCATTAAAAAACTTATACAATCTAATATACATTATGAAAAGTTGTACAGCTTTTTAATTAGGTTTAAAATAAGGACTCACTTTTATTTTTTTTATATGTAGATATAAATATATATATTTTGTCAAAATATATGATCATATTGTCAAGAAAACAAAAAATGAGACAAACATACATCTCAACATAAACGTTATAAATTAGTGTCCAAGTGAACATTTCTGGAAGTTGGGCGGGGCTTGTGAAAGAAAGTCCTTTTCTGAGATTTTTTGTTTTTTTTGTTTTTTTTTGCATGGCTGTTGCAGACCAGTCCAAACCGGGGCGGCTGTTCAGCGGCAGCCACAGCCCTCCACCACCATTTCCTGGTAGTTTTTTAGTACCACCTTATCGTGTTCATCCAGGTAGAGCATGGAGATGGCACTGAGCTCCGTGGGCACACAGCAGGCCTTGGGAATGTTGGTGTTGACAGAGTTCACCAGCGTCTGCACAATGGCATGGTTGGTGGAGTTCAGGTGGTCGGCCAGGGGGAAGGGGCACTCGCCATGGCAGTAATATGCCTGGTAGCCAGGGGGAGCTACTATCCAGTCATTCCACCCCACGTCGCTGAAGTCCACGTACAGCGCGTGGCGCCGGCAGTTGCGTTTGCGCTTGTTGCCACGCGGCTTGGGGCTGCGCTTGGCTCGCCGGGTCAGCGGATGACCCTTGCCGTCGTGGCCAAAGGTCACCAGCAGGGGGCGGAGCTGCTCCCAGTCCTCGTCCGACCCCTGATGCAGCGAGCGGCTGACGCGCACGTGCTTGTCCTGGTGGCGCGGCGTGGTGTTGAGGTGCAGCACCTCCACCGCCAGCCCGTGGTTGGGCAGGCGCTCCAGCGTCCAGCGCAGGACGGCGGGGCTGACGTCAAAGCTCTCCCAGCGGGAGGCGTTGTGGTGGACCACCCGGGTGTCCAGGAGCCTGGTGATCAGCTGCCCCGAGCCCCCGGCCCCCAGCCCCGGGGGCTTCAGCACCTCGTACACATTGATCCTGTGGAGCCCCTCCTGCTCCGAGAAGGCCCGGCCCACCGCCTCGTGGATCTGGTGGCGGTAGAGCCGCAGCTCGGCCGACGACAGCAGCTCGTCCTCAGGGATGCTGCTGAGGTTGAACATGAAGCGCAGGGGTGGAGTCTCCCTGTAGCGTGACCGCTTCTCCTGCACCTTCTCCATGTGTTCTGGAAGGTCACACAAACATCAGACCATTAAGGATGGGCACTGTGTACTTTCTAAGATTATATTCTCAGGCTGACATCTTGGAGGCCCAGACATTGTTGGGGGGGCGGGGGAATGACCCTTCCACATGTTGTCATGATCCGTTTGTTTCCCCCCCCCGATTTATCACTCCAACACTTCTTTTTTATTCCAGATTAATAACATCACCATTGAGCTTGGTTTACCAAGCATGTGATTAGGACACATTTTCAAAATGTAAAATATTGAAATTTGCCCTCGCAGGTTGAGCTATGTTTCATGAACATAACATAAATATTTCATTAACAACACCTTCATCAGCACCAAACAATGTACACAGTGGCACTAAGGGATACCTAAAAAGCACACACACACACACATATAAATATGTATATTGCGCAGTGCTTCTGTCCATCTATAAACATGTACCCACCACCGTGTGTTTCTGCAGGCCCTTTGCTGAAACATGCATCCCAAGCAGAGTGGTGATTAACGTACCACAGCTACAGTATAAACACAGTGGAGATTTCTGGCAAGATCACCATTGTTGGAGAAAGGAATGTTGTGTCTACTATTTTCCTGCCCCAACCCCCCCCCCCAGACCACCACCACCACCACACCACCCCCCTGTTATTTCACACCCAGGCCTTAATCTTGCCCAGGTGGTTTTCATTATTAAAACCTGCTGTGTTTTTGATTGGCCTTGCAGTTTGTTCACTTAAGAAATGTATCATTTTCGTTGTGTATAATCATTAGATTCAGACGATACGCGGGAATGGGGAATGTTTGTCTGAACATTGAAAAAAAAAAAGTACAATGAAATGTGTATGAATGTATGAAAAATTTCAGATTAAGACTATTTTAAATTATTTTTATTGAAATCAACACTAATGATTTATCCTTCATGGTAAAGCTTACTCTTCATTCCCTGTGTGGTAGAGTTTAGTGCTACATTGAAATCACTGCCTTCTACAAAACCTTTACGTTCCAGACAAAACCAAAATGACTGCATTAGTGTTCTTGAGGTTGCAGAGGCTGTGCAGCCTCTACTTGAACGGCGCTATCGTCACACAATAGCTCTCACACTGTACATGAAAACAAGTTCTCCCTGCTGCTGGCTGGGCCCTAAAGCATGTGATTAAAGGCCCTTTCACACATAGTTCAGTAAATTACTGGGATAACCTTTCAGGCACCGCTAGTTGCCTAATTTTCACTATTCACACATGCAGAGCATTTCAGTCTTGCTCCCTTTCAATCCTGGAGCAGATAGATCAAGGGACAGTCCAGCAGATGGCGGTAATGCAATACTTAGATATGCCAATAATACTTGTGGACTGGGATGAGCTCCCTTATTCCGGAATCTGTCCTGTTTCCAGCCATTTTCGAAAAAAAGGATCTTGTTTGTAAACAAAAGAAGCTGTATTGATATCGTTACCGAATCACCTGAGCAGCATTTTTGTGTTAAGATAAATAGTCACAGATTGAAAAATGTCCTCAGGGGCGTCTTGTACATGTGCTCTCACACAACGTGACAGTGTCTTACGTCAGATGGATGTGAGCCTTCACATGCTGCTGCTGACAGTGTCTTACGTCAGATGGATGTGAGCCTTCACATGCTGCTGCTGACAGTGTCTTATGTCAGATGGATGTGAGCCTTCACATGCTGCTGCTGACAGTGTCTTACGTCAGATGGATGTGAGCCTTCACATGCTGCTGCTGACAGTGTCTTACGTCAGATGGATGTGAGCCTTCACATGCTGCTGCTGACAGTGTCTTACGTCAGATGGATGTGAGCCTTCACATGCTGCTGCTGACAGTGTCTTACGTCAGATGGATGTGAGCCTTCACATGCTGCTGCTGGCAGTGTCTTACGTCAGATGGATGTGAGCCTTCACATACTGCTGCTGACAGTGTCTTACGTCAGATGGACGTGAGCCTTCACATGCTGCTGCTGACAGTGTCTTACGTCAGATGGACGTGAGCCTTCACATGCTGCTGCTGACAGTGTCTTACGTCAGATGGACGTGAGCCTTCACATGCTGCTGCTGACAGTGTCTTACATCAGATGGATGTGAGCCTTCACATACTGCTGCTGACAGTGTCTTACGTCAGATGGATGTGAGCCTTCACATGCTGCTGTTGACAGTGTTACAGCCGTACCGGCACTCATCCACAAATGTTCGGTCTTTAGCAGGCAAATTGCCGGTGCAGGTTTCCTGGAATATCGATCCGGTTCCCATTCACACATAACCCCATTCAGAAAATCTTCTGGAACTTTGAAGGGAAAGATTGTATGTGTAAAAGGGGTATAAGATAGGTGATCTGAGGGTGAACAGAAGAACAGGCAGCATGAACCAAAAAGTATGCACGTGGTCTGGCCCATGCGCACGTGCACACACAAACACATATTACCTCATGACCATTACCTCATAACGTTGTGTGTACTTCTGTGTGTTGCTGTGTGCTGCACTATACTGGCATGTGAGTTGAAGTGTGTTTGAGTGTATAGACTGTTTACTGGTGTGTGTTGGCATCACATGTTGACGTGTTGTGTGCACGACAGTGCCTGTTGGGAGTATGTCCATGTGTGTTTGAGTGTGTTAGCTCACATAGCTAGACAGGGGCCATTAGGGCTGACTCATCCTGATCCGTTCAGCCTCCCTGCTCCCGGTGAAGGAGGTGGCTCTGCCGTCTTCTCCCTCCACTGTCCTGATTACTTCCTGCCGGACCTCCACACCGCCCCGCTTGCTGTCACACTGCTATGTTGCTAACAAGCACCTTTGAATGTTTACCAGCACTGCACTGACCATGAAGATTAGGGCCGAATTGAAGACCTCGCCTCGCTTATTTAAAGGGTTTTGTGTAACACAGCGTTCCCATTCGGGACAGTCCCACCTTCTCTCTGTGACCCATCAAGACAAAGACTTGTTTTTTTTCTTATCTTCTCCCACTGTTGTGTTCACCAATGTATAGAGCCCCCCGTATGAACCTGGGAGGCAGGAGAGAATAGTGCTCTAGGAAACTAACACGGCCGCTTTTTAACACCCTGTACTGCTGGACGGGGCGGTAGTGTAGACTGTATCTGAGCACATTGAAGAAATCGGTGTTACAGAAAGCACTGAACCTAGCATTCATTGATTTCTGTCAAATTAGACAAATTGCAGGGAAGAGAGGATTCTCTAATGTTTTTGACACCCATTTAAAGCAAACCCAGAAACCCAAGGAGGCTCCACACATACCTTCATGGTGGAAGCCCCTCACAGTGTTGGCCCGGCTGGCCAGCCGCTCAGGGTACTCGAAGGCGATGTCCTGAGTGCTGCCGTCCTCGGCCTCCCCTGACTGCAGCCGGTAGAGGTCCAGCAGGTAGCGGGGCACGGTGGCCGAGCGGCTGGGCCTGGGCCGGCGCTGCAGGCCGAACATGTGCAGCAGCGTGGCCTCGAAGTCCCGCAGCAGGTCATGACTCTGGGCGGCCCAACGACCCTGCAGGCCCGGCACTTTCTTCTTCCCTTCTTCAGGTATCAGACTAGCATGGTTGCTCTCTCCCAGCAGGACTTGGCATATTAAAATGACCATCAGCATTCGATTACCAGGAATCATGATGTCTCTGGGAAGGACAATACAAAGATAGAAACTAGAATTAAAAAAAATGTGGGACAGCATGAATAGGGTAAGAATCACCCACATTAGGGAATGCGCTAATTGGCTGTCTGGTATGCCTTGTTTACAGTAATGTTGACCCCTCCCCACTCCCCCCAACCCTGTCCATCAGATAGGGCTCTTCCCTCCTTATCTTGGTACATCCTCCACCAAGGAACTGGTGTTTAAAAAAGCTGAAAAAATGCATTTTGAATGGAATCTGCCCCCCGCCCCCCCAGGACCTCCGGGCGTCTCCTCGCCCTCCTCCCGCTCTGCCATCAGACTAACAGGAGCAGCGGCCTCCCGGGGTTACAGTTCTCCACCGAGAGCCGGGCAGTCCTTTGATTCGGCAGGCTGGATGCAAACCACGCAAGGCTGACAATACAGAGGATGAAACTCAGGAGGATGGGTCACATGCTGCACACTGAAGGGGGGTGGAGTCACTTACCGACAGAAAGTAAAGCATGGGGAAACAGTCCATGTTTGTGGGGAGGAGGAAATGGCCACGATCTTCCAGGAAATACTAGGTGGAGTTGGGAGCCAGCAGCAGAACGTTTGAATGACCCTGTTCCTGAAAAATAACATGGAGGAGAAGTTTCAGACCTAAAGGTCACAGTAGAAGCAGGGATACAATCAGTGTTACTGGCTTTGTTGTTTTTCATTTTTTAAAAAGAACAATAGTGAGAGGGGGGTAGAGAGATAACAAGTGTCTTATTGCTCCGTAGTGGCAGACGCTAAGTAAGTACTTTCCGGAGGTAAGTAATTTACATTTACATCAAAATCAGAGGTACGAATCCCAAACACCTTAGATTTACACATTCGATTTGCACATTCAATGCAAAATGGGAAAAAAATTGTTGCATACAGTTTATATATGAAGCCACTGCCAGCATACAACACAGGCTAATTGGGGAGCTGCTATGAAGCTGCTGCTGGTACTGCTGCTACTAGCACTAATCACAATCAGTTGTGCCACACTCTTGGCCACAAACAGGGAATAGAATTATAGAATAACCTGATTTTTACATCATCCACATCATCCACAGCAAGTGACTAATATATCACTTTCTGCAACAAATGTATAGGCATACATTGACTGTACTAAAACATTAATCTAATAAGGAAAAGTGAATAAGAAGTACAAAGAAGTTTAAATAACTAACATATGCTATTAATGCTTTACAATCAGCCTTCACAAAACTGAGGATTCGTCTTAAAACTAGTCTAGAAACAACGGACCACTGTAGGGATGAGACATGATTATTTTATTCTTATGAGGTCCTTCTCATGACTGTGAATGTTCTCCTGAAGCCCTGTACATCCTCAGAAGAGGTTCATCTCACAGCCGCTGCAATGTCAACGTTTGACACAATGGACATTACACGAACAATCTGTTGAATGACAAAAATAAAACACCAGGACCTTTAAAAAACAAAAAAAAAATTACAAAAACGGTAGGTGACACCCTGCTTTCACAAGAAAAAACCACTTAGGTCTGTCTGGGATATCTCAAACTGCACACTCCACATCATTGGTGCTGAGTAATAAAGTTAAATACATTTTAATAGCCCTGGGAAAGCCAGCGCACTAGAAATCAAGTTGGGTTCCACGCAGTGATCCACAGCGACGTGAGTGTTTGGGTCATCGCTCTGGACCCTGCAGGCCTGGAGGCAGACCAAGCATTACAGCAGCTAAGATGCACATCAACAGGAATGCTTCAAGTGTAATACAGACTTTCATGTGCCAGGGTTGATGTTTTTATGTTTGTGTGTGTGTGTGTGTTGGCTTGTTTGTGTTCATATCTGTGAGATCATCTACAGTCCCAGCATGGCTCTTTGTGCGTACATGCAATCAAGGAACTTATTCCCTTCTCTTTTTACTTTGCTAACACTATTACAGGTTGACCTCTGCACGGCCGTGGTCAGAGTGTGTTCTGGTGGCTGTGGTGCCAACACACTCACTCTCACTTGTGGGTGGATTTTCTGAACCCAAGCTCATGGTGTATCGGGTTGTGAAAATGTGTGTGTGTTTGTGTGTGAGGGCATGCACGCCTGTCTCCCCCTCCTCCCTCCTGGGAGGACTCTGAACATGATCGCCTCCCGTACCCACGGGGTGGTGGCGCTGAAAGGAGGCTGCATGTGTGTGTATGTGCATGCCTGTGTATTTGTGTACTGGTATGTATGTACATGCACGTGTATATTGGAGGCTGTGGGTGTGTGGGTGTGTGTGCGTGCATCTTGGACAACAATGGCTCATTGTACAGACTCTGTCTTGATTAGGGATTCATAACATTAAACGCTGCGCCCGTACAGAAATCATCTTTTCACTGTAACCAGCTACTGACAACATGGCGATGATTAGAATGAAACGTAACTAAGTCCTGGTGTTTATTCAATGGCAACTATCTAAGAACTGTTTATATTTGTTTAACTTAAATGTGTATTTAAATATATTTCATACTCAAAACATACATTTTGTTGTCAGGTTTCAGACTGGATGAGAGAGAACATATTTTGCAACAAATGTAGAGCTGTGTGCAATTAAGTCAGTCCGCCCATGAGCCCCCCCCCCCCCCCCCTCTCTGACCACATTTAATCAGATTTATAAGATACACGGCTCTTTAATGGTATTTTCTGAATATTTTACACTAATTGTGACGGGAAGAAAGGGGAAGACCGCTAAACCAGCTTCAGGGGAATCGCTATTCTTAATTCTACATGAATTACCAGAGTTATACCAGAGTTATCCCAGAATTATACCAGAGTTATACCAGAATTATACCAGAGTTATCCAAGAATTATACCAGAGTTATACCAGAGTTATACCAGCTTTATAACAGTTATACCAGAGTTATACCAGCTTCATACAAGAGTTATACCAGAGTTATACCAGAATTATACCAGCTTTATACCAGAGTTATACCAGAGTTATACCAGAGTTACCAGACGTCTACATGTTTGACCAACAGAAAAGGCGCAGATGCGTTGCCGTTGACATTACTAAACACACTAAAATGTACATTTGGGCTCACCTTTTTTTATTCCAAAAAAATAGCGTACGACAAAACCTAAAATGTATGCTGATATTGATAACAATGAGCAGTAAGAGCCTCTGAGCGTGTTTGCATTGAACGGTCATTGATTGTCTCTCGTTTAAAAAAAAAAACCCGCGCCTGGATTTGCATGTGAAAGACGGCAGATCATTAAACAAGCCTTATGTTTAGAGGTTGATGTTCAGTTCCCTGTGCGCTACAACTCATCAGTTCTGCACTCGGAGCATTGGCGGTCCATAAGACCACTCGCTGTGAGCGTGGACTGATCCATCAGGCTGTTCTCCTCTGAAGGCGACGCGTCCCTCCAGTCACCACCACACAGTGACCGAGCAGAGTCTACACACCGAACGACGTGGCCACGTCGTGTGAACGGCTGGTATGGACTGGTGTATGGAATAAACATCAGACAGGCGGAATGTATGTATGAATGTATGTATAAGACACTGCAAGGGCATCTACAGTCAACTTGTTTTCTCTTATAGCGATACGAGAGAGAGCGAGAGAGAGAGAGAGAGAGAGAGAGAGAGAGAGAGAGAGAGAGAGAGAGAGAGAGAGAGAGAGAGAGAGAGAGAAAGAGAGAGAGAGAGAGAGAGAGAGAGAGAGACTATATACATGCTGAGTTAAACAATTAATAGCACAGATGAATATCCCTTCAAGTTTCACAGGAAGGTACGTTGGAAAAATGTTTTGCTCCCCTTCCGTCTAATCAATACCAAGTCCTCAATGTATTGGGACGGCATTAGCCTATGGTTAATAATATAAAGGACCACGTTTCGGCTCAGACTATCCAGACTATTCAGACTATTCAGACTACCCAGACTATCCTAAATCGGTTGACGTAATTGTTCTATTATAAACCATGATTAGTCTATATATAACACATAAGTATAGACATTTTAAAGGTTTTACTACAGCAATATATATCTTAGAAGTATGCACAAGGCCAAAGTTATTTAAAATAAAATAAAACTAGGCCTATATAGGCTGAACATTGGGTCCCTACATTAGGTCGGTCCGCACGAGTAGCCCGTAGATCCAATGTTTATTTATAGGAGTCAGCATGTAATGACTACAAGCATTATTTTCTTGGGTAAAACTCACTCTGAAATACTTAATCCTGTCCCCCACAACGTGCGGACCGCGGGGAGCACAGTAAGTACATGCAGGTGTCCGGGTTGGAAAATAGCCTTCTTTCAAACTTCCAAAAAGTGAACCGAACTGTGCAAACAAATCCGCGAACTTTAATAACTCAGAGACAAAAAAAAGATTTGGCTGTAACGTCCTTGTTGGAAAATGACCTCATTACGTTGTTCTGTCACCGCTGAACATTCCCTGGCAGGAGCAACACGTCTAGAAGAGTCTATCCACCAACACTGGACGACACGCGTGTCCACTTGTTACCGTGTAATAACGCACTGATGTGTCCACTTGTTACCGTGTAATAACGCACTGATGTGTCGAGCCGCTGCCTTTCACTGCACTACTCTGTCAACTAGGCGTCACACAACGCCAAAGTAGATTCAAGTAGCGGACGATCCTTCGACCAACAAGACATTCGCAATAATTTTCCACAATATATAATACACTCAACTGAAATAGGTAATCGCCTAAAGATCGGTTCAAATGTGTGTGAATATACGATCGCTGCTTACCATCAGTGGAGGTACAGGTATCCTGGGGGGGAAGGTGGGGGGAATGAATAAGACAAAAGATGGTGCGAGATCCCTCCACGCAATGGCAGTCCAGGTACAGCGAGCCCTACAGAGACAAACACAAATAATGTTGCTCTTAAATCCTCAAACGACTCTTCTTAAATAGACGAGAGGCGAGACCGTGGCCGGAGACACTACGGGCGGCGTGCGGAGGCTTTAAGATTGCATTGGACTTGCTATCTCCACAAGTTCGGAAGGAACGAAACACCGCGCGGACAGGCGGACTCTGCAAACTGATCAAGCATCTATAACTTCTTGCAGGTTTTATGTGGCCGCCGGATTTACCCTCCCTCCCGTCTTCCCCTCCGCCCGCACCTCCCCCCGCCGCTCTGCCTGCAGCCGTCTCAAACACCTTGGATAACCTCCGCTTCTGATGCGTGGTTTTCAACAAAGTGCGCGCAGCGTTTGGAATGCATTAGTATACCATTTGGACATGTGGACATTTGACCAGAAATACAGACCGAACTGTCGAGGTCCAATAGTTCCTATCGCATAAATATGTTGATGTTCAGGCAGTATGCACTTGTATCAAATTAGTTATTGCGCGTTGGGCGTAATGCCACACCCGCGCGTGCACAGTAGCACAATTTGCACTATTTACGCATCCGTCTTCAGATTAAAAAAATATTTCTCGAAATCGCGTACAGTGTGTGTTTATTTGGTTGGGCGTTTTTGTGTAGAGGTGTAATATATATTCTTGCCTACTTGTGCGCGCACATGTCCTTCAGGTCGTGTTAATTTCGTCCCGCACTGTCACACTGTGTTGCACCACTATTCCGCTGTTCATTGTGTTACTATGGATACGGGGCTCTGGTGGGTTGTTTGAGAGGGCTACAAGTGTGTCTCTGGAATTATACTCACACTTAAAGTGTGCCACCTGGAAGACATATGTGAAAACTGCAGGTACCCATTATAAGCTACATGTGACAAAAGAACAGAATAGAAAGTAATCTATGTTAATTTACGTTTTTTATTTTAAGACCTGAAAAAAACATGATTAATCTATTATATTTGATCGAAGTATTAATTACTGTCGTCATATTTAATCTTCATACATGGATGCTTATAAGGGACGAATGATCAATGACCATAAAATAATGTAATAGCATGGAAGCTTTGATGATTGACCAATACTGAGCATTAATTTATTAACAGGGATAGTGTTGTTTTAATCAGAGGTTCACCTGAGATCAGACAGTTTGTAATGCCCCCCCCTCCTGTGACTATATAGAACGCCCCGCGGTCCAAACAGGAAGCGCCATGTGGGGATCCATGATGCCCGGGATTCCTTCTCACTCCCATTCATTTACTCTTATGCGCCTCGTTCCTATTCCCATCCCCCCTTCTCTTTCACCTCCTCCTCCACCTCCTCCTCCTGCTCCTCCACCTGCTCCTCTACCTCCTCCTCCTCCTCCTTCACCTCCTCCTCCTGCTCCTCCACCTCCGCCTCCTCCTCCTCCTCCTCCTCCACAACCTCCTCCTCCTCCTCCTCCTCCACCACCTCCTCCTCCTCCACCTCCTCCTCCTGCTCCACCTCCTCCACCTCCTCCTCCTCCTGCTGCTCTACCTCCTCCTCCTCCACTTCCTCCTCCTGCTCCTCCTCCTCCTCCACCTCCTCCTGCTCCTCTTCCTCCTCCTCCTCCTCACGGAGCATGTCTCTGTCACAGAGGTCCACGAGGAGTAGCCACCATTGTTTCATTACCTTTACCCCCACCTCTCCCAGATGACAATACTGTCGCTGATACCTTGTCTGTGTGAAAGCATTCACACAGCAACTACTAGGCCACTGCTTTCATGACATGGGCTCATTTTGTATGTGGTGAGTAGTTAAGCAGACAAGCACGTATTCCTTGGCCGATGTGTCTAGAAGCGTTTCCCTCACTTTCTTTCAAACTGTGTGTGTGTGTGTGTGTGTGTGTGTGTGTGTGTGTGTGTGTGTGTGTGTGTGTGTGTGTGTGTGTGTGTGTGTGTGCGTGCGTGCGTGCGTGCGTGCGTGTGTGTGTGTGTGCGTGCGTGTGTGTGTGTCTGTGTGTGAGAGAGAGTGGGTACGTGGGTATGTGGGTGCTTGTGTGCGTGTATGTGTGTGTGACTCATATAAGCTAGTATTTGTCACCTTCTAGTGGATTCCGTTTATATTAGTTGGAAGTGATGTCAGAAGTGACCAGCTTTAGCACCATTACTACCTGCTGTTTTCTGGTTTCGAGAATTTCTCAGAAAAATACTGTGTCATAAAACCTTTGTTGATACTCAGCCGATAGTATTCCACATCCAATGACATTCAATGTAGCAGTTACTGAGATGTGAGAAAAGAACAGTGAGAGAGTTACTTGGAAACAAGTTTCCTGCTTTTCTCAAATATAGTATTTTAACTAAAGTAGTGAAACGTCAATGTTCACCACCACGATAGCAACTGAACTGAAGTATAGAAATAGAAATAAATACATTTAAAGTCATGTAGAAACAAGCAATTTCAACTTTTTTAAAAGGTTTGTTTTTTGGGAATGCAAGCTATATAAATGTACAATACACAGGAAATGGGATAATACCCACAATGCAGTGGGAGCACCATGCATTCCCACAGTTTAGTCCTGAGTTCTAACCCATGGAGGCGCCCGTTTCTAACCTCCTAAGTAAGATGCTGGACCCTCTCCTTGATTGCTCCATGTTGTCTACTCTAGTCCATAGTAGTAGTTTACAGACAAGACAAGAAGGGCTTTATTTAAGTGCTCTTGTGGGGAGGTAGGGTTAGTTATATGACATGTTGTGAACAGAAACGGCAAACAATAACGCTTGGCCTAATGTGTTGTTCAAATTGAACCAGAGATGTTGAACAACATTGCCAGATAGGCCAAGTGTCTTGTAGGTATATTCGGGCTGGGCATCAGTTATTATCATCATGTATTTGTCATGTCACGTTATTGAAAGACACTTGTATGTAACCCATGTTAACTTCATGTTAAATTAAAAAATGATCTTGTTTTGTTTAACTTGCTTTTTAAAGGGGTAGTCATTCCAAACCCATTTCTGTTATGTTTTAAACTTGGTAATGTCTTATTTGATCATCGGCCATTTTGTCACAGTTACTAAAATAAGACAGTACTTTGGAGAAAAGTAAAATCATACTCTAAAAGTCTCTCCCAAACAGTTTGTGAACATTGCATTCAACTCTAAATGCTGGGGCGTTCCTTTCATGAGATCAAAGTGCCTTTACTCTTGAATGTCACAACACAGAGATACCAGTGGCAAAGTGTGTGTGCTAGTGTGGAGCCCCGTGTGCAGCCGTTGATGATTGCAGCATCAGAGAGAGGGTGAAGCTGACACTTATGGTATAACGTCACAGTCTTTAGTGCATTTCACAACACAAAACATTGTTCGTCATAACAGAGTTCAGAGTTCATCTGAACCCTGCATAACCCTACCCTCATGCTCTTATTTGTTGTACGTCTTGGCACTTTAATCGCTCTTTGTAACTTGGCACTTAGTCAGAGATGTTGTAGACTAGCAATGGTTAATCTAGCAATTGAAATGCTTGAAACTTGTTCTGGTGACTTTCTTGCTGTATTAGCAGCAATGAAATGTTTCACCTTTTAGCGTCTGCTTAATGCCCTAAATGTAAATGTAAATGTAAATAACACTCATACACAACAACGGTACTACAAAACTATTACAAAGTGGTTGTGGGTCATAACCATGGGGATAACACCTTCCTCATGGAAACCTCTGCCCAAAACACTTTTTTATGTTAATGCTTATTCATATTTCCTGGTTTATCTGATATGTTAATTTGTTGAAACTGTGTGTCATTTGAAATATCATTTAATTTAGTCTCTATAGACAACGGTAATGTTTCATGGCCTTTGCTATTTTGTGAGATTATTTCATTTTAAACACCCACTTGTTCTTCAGGATAAGTTATGTTTATAGTTTCTCTATATTGTCATATATTGTTCTGTATTTAATCTGAAACAAATAATCCAGATTCAGAACACACAATTGAAATACCTTCCTTAAGACAAATATGCAAATAATGAACAGCCCCATTTGGTACTTGATTAGTTAGTAGTGTTGATAACAGAGCAACATTCTACATGAACAAAAAATAGACTGAAATTATAGGAGAGTACTTAAGAGCGTACTTAATCAATAAATTCATCACACTTTAGTCCCATGAACAATTTACAGACGTTAAAGACCCAGAAAACATGGCAGTTCATCTCAGTTGGGCCTGGCAGTTATTACTCTGACTCAACACCAATGTTATTGAGTTGCAAATGGACCTAGCAGACGTTGAGACGTGCTACGGGCCAAAGGTAAATCGCTCAGTTCCTGCTGTCACTGACGTGTGGCTATTAAAATATTTGTACACTGCCAATGTTTCCTGAAGCAAACCACAGAAGCCTAAACCAGCAGCAGCCCATGGTAGCTCTGGATAAGAGCATCAATGTATTGGCTTAAATTTAGATGCATGAATACCTCCGCTTTTAGCATCAGCGGTTGCAGTTATTATCTCAACCATAAGTGCAGCAGTGTTTGATGTTGGAGGTGTTTATGTCATCAATCACCTTCTTTTGATAGAGCTTTAAGGGACTATTCTCCAGGGTTGGGAGGTTTGGTTGCTTTGATTGGTTTCCCCATACCTCCGCAAGAGGTTCCTGCAAGCACTTCTTGTTTGGAAGAGCTGCCAGGGGCACCTGTTGGACAGGGATGTAGACCCACTCCTGGTTATCTTTAGCCCGATCCGTAGCAGGGGGAAAACACTGGACGGCACTGAGAGACTGCTTGAGTCATGTAATCGAGTATGCTTATTGCCTACTTTTATGTGTAGGACGAAACACATCAATGAAACCCATATACAGTAGAACCTGATTCTAGACACAAACACAATGGCTCTGTGTGCTTTTTGTTTCAGTTTGGAAAATATTCTGTCAAGGTGTTCAAAGCTGAGCCTGTAAGCAAACACATTCACCTCGATTATCTTGCACTATTTGTTTTCGGCCATTTTGTAAACCGTCGGCAGTGTGTGCTAACGTGCTATGTGTTTACTCGGAGACTGGGGGGTGACTTGGGTCACTAAATCCAACTCGGAGCCGCTCACCTGTGAAGGCCAACCATTCATCAGCAGAAACTCAAAGGTGACCTAGTGATCAAGCCCTTGCCCCCTCCCCTGCTCCGATGTCATAACAAACCTTTATTTGGTTGTTATGCCTGCCTTCCTCTCCCCTTCCCAAAGAGTTCACTAGTGCAGACACGCGCCATGCGGCTATTGATCAAAAACCTTCACTGGCCTCTGTCTCCAGAACATTCTTCAGAACAGACGCCTCCTGTGCTGCCGTGGTCTACGACAAAGCACGTTGTATACCAGTAATCCCTTAACACGCCCCTGGGAGCTGAACCTCTGTAAGTAGCACACGAGGGTTTAGGGGAAGTAGCAAGGAACCATTGGAGTGGTCGAGGAAGGGGAGCTGGGGTGTGGGGATGGACTGGACTAGCTATTCTAATCCCCATAATGGAATTGGCATGTAAACTCGTGAACGTGGAGGTAAACAGAGAGGGAATGGAGAAGGATGGATGCTGAATCGATTTCGAGAGGTTGTTGTCCTATCCTGGCCCTTCTTCCTTAGCAGCATGCCCAGATTAATTATCTATACAAAGAATGTTTGTGTTGAACGTCATAGTAAGAGATCCTAAGAGGTTCTTCTTCACTGTGGTCTAATATATATAGATGATGGCACTGGCCGGCCTCGGCACGTGCCCAGTGACTGACGGCAGTGTAGTGTCCTTCTGTCTGCTCCTGTCACTTCATGCAAACCTGTCCCTCACAGATGTTATCAAGCGGGAGCTACTCAAGTGAGTGGTGGAGTCTGAGAGCTCCTTTTTTTAGTCCTCTGGGCCCACTCATCTGGGTGCCGATGGACTCTGGGTCCAACACTGTCCAGGCCTGGCCTGAGTGTGGAGGCGCCTGATGCTCTCTGATGGGAGGTTCACACCAGGAGAGGTTCTCAGTGGATTAAAATGCATTTACGTTTATCAATTCCCTGGATGGGGCATCTTCAGAGATGCCCCTTAATGTGAGTAATGCATTGACTTTGCCCATGGCAGCTATGGTCACTGAGAACAATGGGACACCAGCAACGTGCTAGCCACAGTGAGGGGAATAATGGAAGAGGAAGATGTCAAGAGCTAATTAAATTAAACATAATAATAATACAAATTTGGGGACAGAACAAGCAGAAAAGAGCAAACCGAAGAAAATCAAAAAGTTATCATAATCGCGAACATAATTACATCCAATGCATTAGTATATGACATAAGCGACGCCTCCAACAATAATATCTGTTCATTATTTGGGGACCAATCACAGTCTATTCTTCATCTGACATTCAGCCAATTAAAATCACTATTCAGCTGGACTCGGTGTGCACAAGCCACCGTCTATGAGAATCAATCCACTCTAAAAGTTATCCTAATCCAATTGCCAGTGGCTGGCAGTCCACCAAATGTAAACATGAGTCATCCAACTCTTTGACCCCTAATAGAAACATAATGCGAGAGAGACGTCAGCTGAGGCATTTCACTAACTGGACACGATTCCCAGAAGTATGTCGGCGATACACATCTAAGTGAGTGTCACAAACAGTTTATACACTGGCTGTGGCAAAGTGTGTCATTGGATAAATCGGGGAAATGTTACAAGGTAACAGGGTTGTTCCACAATGTTTCCCTGAAGAAGAGAAGGAACCTCTGGGAACCCAAATAGGGGGTTCTTCTGGGACTACTGTGTAGGTAACACAGGTGGTGTCAGGTAGGTGTCCCTGAGTACCATGACAGTAGGGTCAGTGGATCCTCATGCCCTCATTTTACTGGTCGGTTGACTTCATATGATTTCATAGCATAGCGGAGCCATCAAGACACTGTTAAGAGGATGAGCAAGAGCTAACCATTTTCCTTCAAACCATGACATTTAATACAGCATGTAAATCACTCTAGAGACCTGTTACTCCTTCAAGAATGTAATTACATACTTTCAAATAAAACTTGAAAGGGTCCAACTAGTGTTAAAACACAGTGTTTGCTCCCAAGACGGCAGGGAGGAATTTCAAGCAGTTGGAATATGCTAATAGCTCTGTGTGGGCAACAGAGATGGGAGGCAGGGAGCATACAGGAGAGGAGTGAGGAGAGGAGCAGACAGGAGAGGAGTGAGGAGAGGAGAAGTGAGGAGAGGATTGAGGAGAGGAGAAGTGAGGAGAGGAGTGAGGAGAGGAGAAGTGAGGAGAGGAGTGAGGAGAGGAGAAGACAGGAGAGGAGTGAGGAGTGAGGAGAGGAGCAGACAGGAGAGAAGTGAGGAGAGGAGAAGACAGGAGAGGAGTGAGGAGAGGAGAAGACAGGAGCGGAGTGAGGAGTAGAGTGATGAGGAGAGTAGAGGAGAAGGGAGAGGAATAAGGAGAAGAAAAAAGCCAAGAAAGGAAAAAGGCAAGAGAGGAAAGAAAAAGAGAATCCAGAAGAGATAAAACACAGCGAATAGAAAAAAGCGGAAAGGGTTCTTCCAGAACATCTTGTGAACCAGCAGGAATAGTGATGGCTGAATGCTCCACCGAATGAACTCAACTGCCATGCTATGATTGTTGGATTGATTTCTGATTGAGCTGGTCAAATTATGGAAATAAAGAGCAAGCCAGCTGAAAAGAGTAAGAAATCGACTGTTGGAACATACATTAAAATTATGCTCGGGTCGTAAATAATGTTTCATGGCTCTTGCCACTTCTTTTGAGCAATTGCTGCAATTGCGGTGCATTTGGCTGATTGATGGATGATGTGCTTGACCAGCA
>JAXIVH010000337.1:0-2500 GCA_036785325.1 Urophycis tenuis | reverse complement strand
GTAACCCGACAGCATTTCAGAGGCTTCAGGAACACTTCCAACTGCTTGGCCTCAGCCATTGTTATTATTGCCTGCATCTGCTGAAAACCAAATAATGGCGGGTGGTCACCTTTCATCATGGAATGATGGGAATGGATTCTGTAAGGTGAAACCGCACAGCGCCTGGTGCGGCCGTGACATCATGGCTTTTAAATTTCGCTTTCTGTCCACTCGCTACCGGTGACGGGAAGCAGCTGGCGGGGCCCAGGAAGACTGATGGGGAGAGGAGGCGCAAAGACCACCGACAGAAAGGAAGACGCAAAGAAAGACCAGAGAGAATTAAGAAAGGAACGGCGATAATGCAAAGAGAGAAAGATTATCCTGCAGTTACGTAGCGCAACGTTTAGTGAATGTTTGTTTGCGTCTGCTTTCAACTGTTTGCATGTGTGTGTGTATGTGTGTGTGTGTGTGTGTGTGTGTGTGTGTGTGTGTGTGTGTGTGCGTGTGTGTGTGCGTGTGTGCGTGCGTGTGTGCGTGTGTGTGTGTGTGTGTGTGTGTGTGTGTGTGTGTGCGTGCGTGCGTGTGTGTGTGTGTGTGTGACTGGTGTACATGTTTTGTGTGCAGCCATCATAGCTTGGTGGTCTTTGTAGAGCTCATTATTATTACACGGCAGTGTCTTGTTTTGCTTTCAGCATAGTTTTCCAAGATGGACGTTCTGTGGCAAAGTCATTTAGCTCACTTATCTTACGAGTGGCTTGCAGAGAGATGATGTGCAGGATCGACAGGAATGCTGCACACACACACACACACACACACACACACACACACACACACACACACACACACACACACACACACACACACACACACACACACATCACTTGCAGCTGAAGTCATTGAATGTTGATCCATCTTAAAACATCCTCACACTCTTCCGCTTTCTTTTAGCTAAACCTGGCCTGTACTATTCCTGCATGGCTGATTTAAGCACAGAGAAAGAGAGAGAGAGAGAGAGAGAGAGAGAGAGAGAGAGAGAGAGAGAGAGAGAGAGAGAGAGAGAGAGAGAGAGAGAGAGAGAGAGAGAGAGAGAGAGAGAGAGAGAGAGAGAGACTCTTACACACACAAACAAACACAGCCACACACACACATACAGATACACACATAAACACAGAGCAAACGATGGCCGCCCTGGACAGTCTATTTCAGTTCAGTCCTGAGTGCTTCAGAGACCACAGGCCACATGGACAGGGCTGCATGGGGCACACACACCCAGACACACCATAGGACAGACCAAAGGAAAGATTATAGGGCTTACACATCCCAGCCAAACCGTAGGACCATACCGCCAGGCTAAAGGAACAGACCCTAGGACCAGACCATATGGCCAGGCTAAAGGAACAGACCCTAGGACCACACCATATGGCCAGGCTAAAGGAACAGACCATAGGACCACACCATATGGCCAGGCTAAAGGAACAGACCATAGGACCACACCATATGGCCAGGCTAAAGGAACAGACCATAGGACCACACCATATGGCCAGGCTAAAGGAACAGACCCTAGGACCACACCATATGGCCAGGCTAAAGGAACAGACCCTAGGACCACACCATATGGCCAGGCTAAAGGAACAGACCATAGGACCACACCATATGGCCAGGCTAAAGGAACAGACCATAGGACCACACCATATGGCCAGGCTAAAGGAACAGACCCTAGGACCACACCATATGGCCAGGCTAAAGGAACAGACCATAGGACCACACCATATGGCCAGGCTAAAGGAACAGACCCTAGGACCACACCATATGGCCAGGCTAAAGGAACAGACCCTAGGACCACACCATATGGCCAGGCTAAAGGAACAGACCATAGGACCACACCATATGGCCAGGCTAAAGGAACAGACCATAGGACCACACCATATGGCCAGGCTAAAGGAACAGACCCTAGGACCAGACCATATGGCCAGGCTAAAGGAACAGACCATAGGACCAGAGCAGGCTGCTCCACGCTGGGTGTAGCGGGTGGTGAAGGTGGTGGTGCTGGTGATGGTGAAGGTGGTGGTGCTGGTGATGGTGCTGGTGGTGGTGAAGGTGGTGGTGCTGGTGGTGGTGAAGGTGGTGGTGAAGGTGGTGGTGCTGGTGGTGGTGAAGGTGGTGGTGCTGGTGGTGGTGCTGGTGGTGGTGAAGGTGGTGGTGAAGGTGGTGGTGCTGGTGGTGGTGCTGGTGGTGGTGCTGGTGGTGGTGAAGGTGGTGGTGCTGGTGGTGGTGCTGGTGGTGGTGCTGGTGTAGTGGGTGGGAGGGGAGGAGCAGTGGTCTATCTTGCAGCTGTTTCGCCGAGTGCGGCGAGGTCTCCCAGCATAAATTTCCCTGATATCACCTCCATCGGAGGGCCATAAAGCTGATTTATTATAAATACAGCCCTGGTGTGTTTACTGCGCACATTCTTGAGCCTGCAACATCTTTCAATGTGAGCACTTGCAGGTGCTCTCTCTCTCTCTCTCTCTCTCTCTCTCTC
>JAXIVH010000336.1:70000-142222 GCA_036785325.1 Urophycis tenuis | reverse complement strand
GTTGATTGGTTTTTCGGCGGTAATTCACCGCGCGCGCACAATGCGTCGCTGATGAATGACGCCGCTCGCCGCATGGGTTGCTTACGGCTCAGGGCCGGTCCTCACTCTGGGGTTTGATTGGTTTTGCCTGCTGTAATTCACACGGAAACGCCACACCTGTTGCTCGGGAAGTGCGCTCTCTCTCATAGGACCCCAAGTAGCTCAAAGCACACTCCCACTAACCTCCTCTCTCTCTCTCTCCTCTCTCTCCTCTCTCTCCTCTCCTCTCTCTCCTCTCTCTCTCTCTCTCTCTCTCTCTCTCTCTCTCCTCTCTCTCTGGCTCTCTCTCCCCCTCTCTCTCTCTGGGCTTGATTGGTTGTCCTGCAGCCAAGCCCATCATCAGCCCCCTGGAACCTGCGGGTGGAGGAGCTGTGTCACCTACGCCAGGATAGAGTCGGCCGTCGCCGAGGGAGCCAAGAACGTCATGAAGCTCCCTGGGGACCGGGAAGGTCACCGAGAAGAGGGCGCACTCGGAGGTGCGTGCGTGCGTGTGTGTGTGCGTGCGTGTGTGTGTGCACCTGTGCGTGTACCCTGCGGTCCCATTCTTGCGTGGTGGTTATGTAGGCTACAGCAGCAGAGATGATTTGATGCCAGCTGAGCACGCAAAAGGATGAGGTTGGGTTTTTAAATTTTTTTTAATAAAGCATTGAGTCCACTTCACGGGGAACAGCGTGCTTGCCAGTGGGCGGAAGCCGAATTTGATGGGATCCCAAAATGAGCCCGCATTACAGCTTGTACCATTAAATTAAATGGACTGTGTAATTGATGCACACACCCATCGCTCTCTCTCTCTGGCGCTCTCTTGCTCTCTCTGGCTCTCGCTCTGTATCTCTCTTTCGCTCTCTCGCTGGCTGTCTCTCTGGCTCTTGCTCCATCTCTCCTGGCTCTCTCTCTCTCTCTCTCTCCTCTCTTCTCTCTCTTTCTCTTGCTCATTCTCATTCTCATTCTCATTCTCATTCTCATTCTCTCTCTCTCTCTCTCTCTCTCTCTCTCTCTCTCACTCTCTCTCTCTCTCTCTCTCTCTCTCTCTCGTCTCTCTCTCTCTCTCTCTCTCTCTCTCTCTCTCTCTCTCTCTCTCTCTCGCCTCATTCTATCTCTCTGCATGGCTCCCTCTCTATCTGTCTCACACACACACCACATATCCCCCCCCCACCACACCACCCACTCACCACCCCTCTGTTTTCCCCACCACCCCAGGCCCAGGCCCGGTTCAACGAGTCCAGCCAGAAGCTGGACCTGCTGCGCCACTCCCTGGAGCAGCGGCTCAGCGAGCTGCCCAAGAACCACGCGCAGCAGCAGCAGCATCGTGGAGGAGCTGTCCCTGCTGTCGTCGCCGGCCCTCAGCCCGCGGGCCAGCATCCTCTCCACCCAGAACCAGTACAGCACGGTGGCCAAGCCCGCCGCCCTCACAGGTACCCCCGGGGCTGTCATTACGCGTGCGTGCGTGCGTGCGTGGTGTGTGCGTGCGCGTGCGTGTGTGTGAGGGGCTGTGTGTGTGTGCGTGCGTGCGTGCGTGTGTGTGTGTGCGTGTGCGTGTGAGGGGCTGTGTGGTGTGTGTGTGCGTGAGTGAGGGGTGTGGTGTGTGTGTGTGTGTGCGTGTGCGTGTGAGGGGGTGTGTGTGTGTGTGCGTGTGCGTGTGAGGGGTGTTGTGTGAGGACTGTGTTGTGGGTGTGTGTGGTGTGTGTCGCGCGCGTGCATCTGTGTGGGTGTGTGTGTGTGAGAGGGGGTGTGTGTGTGCGTGTGTGTGTGTGTGTGTGTGTGGGGAGGGGGGGTGTGTGTGCGTGCGTGTGTGCTTACACAAATATTTTTCCATTGCCGGTGTTAAAAGAATTCCCAAGTGTTTTTTAATGCCAGGCCCCCCACACCTGTGAAGGTACATGTTGCCCCCGGGACTGTTATTTTTAGGGGACTCTTATGTTTTGTGCCATGAAACACGCAATCCATTCCTCGTCACGTGTAACGAACATCAGAAACCGAACATTTCATCTGTGTTTGTTGTTATTGTTCCCCCCCCCCCCTCAAGCCCAACACACAACGGTGTCGGGACAGATGGCAGAATATTGTTTTTAAGAATTGTTGCATCCCCAAATACGTAGACCGGGTTCTGTACGAGGCGAGCAGGGAGAAGAATCCCCCCCCCCCCCACCCCCCCCTTCTTCATTCGCACTCGGTGTACTGTGCTCTGTTGCTTCCTTGTGATTAAATTTCTTTGGCGTGGCGCTACAGATATGAATATGAAGCTCAGTGTCTTTTGTTTGCGGCTTTACAGTCCACAAACACGCTGATGAAACAGCGATCAAATGAAACAGACACGCCAGCAAGGCATACGCGTACACACGTCTTTGACGTCGTCTTCCCCAAAAAGTGTGTTTGTTTGAGACACTGAAAGCCATTGGTGGTGTGCTGTGAACCAGGCGACGGTGAATCAGAATCACAAGCTAAACACAACCCTCGTCTCCAGGCACGCTGGACGTCAGGCTCATGGGCTGCCAGGACCTGCTGGAGAATGTGCCGGGCCGCTCCAAGGCGGCGTCCGTGGCGCTGCCCGGCTGGAGCCCCAGCGAGACCCGCTCCCTCCTTCATCAGCCGGGCCAACCGCAACCGCGGCGCCAGCGCCCGCCACCTCGCCAAGAGCGAGGACCTCTCCAGTACGTCACGCGTGGCGGACGACGGACCGCTTGTCTTGTCTGTCTGGCTGTCTGGTCCTCTGTTGACGTCTGCGTCCTTCTGTCCGTCCGACTCTGTTCATCTCTCTCTCTCTCTCTCTGTCCCCGTCCGTCTGTTCCTCTTTAGATCTCCCCCACCGTCTGTCGCTGTAGGGCTCTAGATCTTCGTCTCCATCTCCTCACATCCTTCTCTTTTAATCTGTCTCTTCCCTCTCTCTACCTGTCGACCACTTGGTCGTCGCCGTCTACATTTACATTTAGGGCATTTAGGGCAGACGCTTTTATCCAAAGCGACTTACGAAGAGTACAATTGTCATCTCTCTCTCTCTCGCTCTCCTCTCTCCTCCTCTCTCTCCTCTCTCTCTCTCTCTCTCTGTCTCTTCATCTCTACCTGTCGACCACTTCATCGCCATCTGGTCCATCTCTCTCTCTCTCTCTCTCTCTCTCTCTGTCTCTTCATCTCTACCTGTCCATCTTTCTCTGTCTATGTGTATCTCTCTCTCTCTGTAATTGTATCACTCTATCGTCTCTCACCCCTCTTGGTTTGCGCTGCCTTGCCCCACAGACGAGATCAGTGCCGTGCTGAAGCTGGACAACACGGTGGTGGGCCAGACCAGCTGGAGGCCCGGCAGTAACCAGTCCTGGGACCAGAAGTTTACATTGGAGCTGGACCGGGTAACACACCCTCTCTCGCACACGTACACACACACACACACGCACACGCACACGCGCACAGCCAGCCAGCCAGCCAGCATGCAAATGTGTCTTCCCTTGACCTAGATTTTCTGCTATTGTGTGTGAGAGGTTTAACAGAATAGTCGACTAGTTGACCATCAAACCCCACTTGTGATACTGTGGCCCGCTGTAGACTAATGGTTCATCTGTGTGTGGTTAGCAGGGTGCACTAATACACTAAACTGTCAGTGGCAATGATGTAGCCTACCTTCAAATGGCCAAAGATGTACGTAACTCCGGCTGTTATTGGACATGGATAGACATAGACTGGGCAATCATTTTCTATGCTGTGTTAAATACAACAAATGTACGTTATTGAGAGAAGGAAAGACTCCTCCTTTTCCTGCTATTAAGCATTGTTAATTCAGTCAAACAGTAGCTTGCTTGGGGGTTTCGTCCAATCAGATCATGACTCATTTTTTAAACAGCCTCTCAGAGCCAATCGAGGACCTTGCTAATTCACCTACTCGCAGGTTGGTCCCGCCTCCATGAGTTAACCCTTTTAAGGTGCATTCACTTGAGACATGCTAAGGCGATGCTAGCGTGTGGCTGGCTGTCGCGTTCTCGGCGGGCGAGTTTGAAACACAAAGTCGCTGCAAGTGTCCCTGGGTCAGCGCACCTTTTACCGCTTGTATTGGAGACCTTTTTATCTCGACTTGAAGGAATCTGCCGTGTCTACCGCGCTCAATCCAGTCATGGGCTTCTTCTCGGGAGTAGTGGTGGACTGCTGAGGGTCCGCGGCCGTGGGGACCCCCGTGTGTGTGTGTGTGTGTGTGTGTGTGTGTGTGTGTGTGTGTGTGTGTGTGTGTGTGTGTGTGTGTGTGTGTGTGTGTGTGTGTGTGTGTGTGTGTGTGTGTGTGTGTGTGTGTGTGTGTGTGTGTGTGTGTGTGTGTGTGTGTGTGTGTGTGTGTGAGGGCCGTTCCAACCCTCTGTGCTGTCCTCTTGTCTGCCGACAGTCTCGTGAGCTGGAGATCTCGGTGTACTGGAGAGACTGGCGCTCGCTGTGTGCGGTCAAGTTCCTGCGTCTGGAGGACTTCCTGGACAACCAGCGCCACGGCATGTGTCTCTACCTGGAGCCCCAGGGCATGCTGTTCGCTGAGGTACACGCACGCACACACGCGTGCACTCACACACACACACACACACACACACACACAATGGATGCACGCACATCCTACACACACGCACACATAAACACACACATACACATAATGTATGCACGCACATCATATACACACGCACACATAAACACACACATACACATAATGTATGCACGCACATCATGCACACATAAACACACACACATACAGACACGTACACATAATGTATGCACGCACATCATACACACACGCACACATAAACACACACACATGTATACATAATGTATGCACGCACATCATACACACATGCACACATAAACACACACACACATGCACACACGTATACATAATGTATGCACACACATCATACACACATGCACACATAAACACACACACAGAGGACATTCTGTTCCCTGTAGTACACGTTGTGTAGTACTGCACACTAGACACACTCCATGTTGTTTCGTTATGTACTGCTGCCTGTTTTAGCCACTGGGGCTTTTTCCCATGATGCTCTACTGGCCGGGGTTGACGGTGGTTTAACTCAGGATTTGCATTTTTACAACAGGGCTGCCCACTCGAAGGTGTGTCTTTAACCAATGACGCGCTCGCCTTGAGCCAGTGACTCAACAATACCGGCACTGTGACTATGTAGTTGGACGTTATGGCCTACCCTAGAATGTGATTGATGAGACATTTGATATACTTGAGTTCTTTCAGACACACACAATGAAATCCCCAATGATTAATTCAGTTTGGCGTTCAATATTCCCCTTTTTGTTGCTTCCTAATCTCTTCCTAATCTCATTTTGGATAAGTCTTGTTTACACATTGGACAATGTTTCACACATATTTCCCTCGAAAATGTTGCCACACGACATCCTTGAAATGAGGGGAAAAAAACGAGTTGAATATCATTATCAGTGATCTAATAGTGTGAAATAATGTCCAGTCTTTAGACCAAGACTAATCTGATAGAAAGCTGTCATATTTTGTTTTGCAAGGGAACATTGTTAAACTAAAATCACTGCGCTGTGCTTCTGTCTGAATCTTAATTACCATTTTTAATTAGGCTTATATAGTTATTGGAACCAACGAATTATAAGGAATAAAGCCAAGCGTTTCATACACAAGAACGCAGTTATTGTATTTTTATATATTTTTAAATAATATAGTCCTACAGTTTGAGAGACAGCTCCCCTAAGAGCACGCTGTTGTTAAATACATTGTGCTCAGGTCTCAGTGTCATATTATTATAAAAATGTTTTTTTTATTTTTTTATTACCATTTTGCTGAAGCCATAGCGTTTATTTAAAACAGTGAACTGATGTAACACTCAGAAAGCTTCACATCACCTTGGGCGCCAGTAGCTCAGGAGGTAGAGCCGGTTGTCCGTCATCCGGCAGGTTGCCGGTTCAATCCCTGGCTCCTCCTTGCCAGGTGTCAGGGTGCCCCTGAGCAAGAGCCCTACTACATCTTGACTGCTGCGGGGTGGTACAGTTGGCGCCTTGCTGGCTGTCACGCTCTGTGGGTGTGTATGAACTGCTGAACGTTAGCAGGGAATTGTAAAAGGTGGCCACAGGTCCATTTGAGAGAGAAAAGACACCTGGGGTGATTGTTACATCATTTCAAAGCATTTTCAACAAAACGTATGATTGCAGTGTATGTATAAATATATATATTCACCGGCCGTACCAGAGTCAATTCATAGAAAATGACCCATGACCTCTGGTCGCTGTTGTGCCTCAACGTGTGTTGGGTGGATGGCTGATTCACCTGTTCTCCTGCTCACCTGTTCACCTGCTCACCTGTTCTCCTGCTCCCCTGTTCAGGTGACCTTCTTCAACCCCGTCATCGAGCGCCGGCCGAAGCTCCAAAGACAGAAGAAGATCTTCTCAAAGCAGCAAGGTGAGCGGTCCCTCCCTCGCACCTGGATGCTGGACGTTACCTTAAACTTCACTCACAGCAATGGTGGCGTCAGGCACTGGGACCACCCAGTCCACGTAGGCCTTTGGAAGTGTGATGTGGAAGTACTTTATCACACCATCATGGAGTAGTTGGACCATGATTCTGGATGCAGGTCCAACACCCTCTAGTGTTCAAACCGTGTCATGGAAAATGAGGATATCTTCACATCTGTGTTTTGCGGCGTATTGACGGTCGCATTAAAAAAAAAAAACAATAAGATATAATCCGAGTACACCTCCTCCTTCAGGTAAGACCTTCCTGAGGGCTCCTCAGATGAACATCAACATCGCCACGTGGGGTCGCCTGGTGAGGAGAGCCATCCCCACCGTCAGCACCAACTCCTTCAGCCCCCAGGCGGCGGACACCGGGCCCAGCAGTCAGCCTGGCTCCCCCACACCCTCCAGGTACCACCGACCACCGACCTCCAACCGCTCGCCCCCAGGTCACTTTCTGCCCCGGTACCGGACACAGGGTCCAGCACACGCACACATGGCGTTGGAACGGGGGGGGGGGGGGGCTCCTGAATTTCTATTGGTCAACAGGGTTTCTGAACGCGTTCTCGGGTTGTTTGCCCAGTGTCTGCAAGATGGTTAGCTGCCCTACCTGCTCGTTAAAGCTAGGGTAGGCTATCTGGAGACGCCAGCCAGAGTTAGCTACATTTTGAAAGCATCCCAACAGAAAAGATTTCCGCCCCCCCCCCTCCCTTCAGGCTCTCCTTCCAAAGCCACTCCCCCTAAAACAGACGACTTCCTGGCTAGCTTTAGCGATCGGTCTGCCTAGCCTTGTGGAAGACTCTGGTAATGCGCAATGAGTGCTCAGTCAGAGTGCACAGGTAGCAGGCAGGTAAGTAGACGGGCTGGTAGGCCATCAAATCACTTCAGTCGACCGGAATGAAATGATTGGACTGACTCATTCCAGGGCTGCGACACCCACAGTCACATACAAGTCGCATGGATATGAGTCTGAATTGCCAAGTGACAAAAAAAAAGGTTTCAAAATAATAAATGGGGAAGAGAACAGATGCAGTCTGGGTGCAGATGTCTACTGAACTCAGTTGGGGTTCAGTGCCTTTCCTGAGGGCTGCTGCTCCTGCTGGTAACAGCCTGGCTGGCAGCTCCAACTCTTAAGCCCATGCATGAAAGGAATAATTGTCTGATTTAACTGGAATCCACACAATATGCCGATTTTAGTACATCCCACGTTTTAAGTATAGTTCCTTACACTACACACTTGGAAGGCTTAGAAGAAGTTGAGCCGACTCAGGTTTGTGTGAGATGTATTATTTGATCAGTAATGGGGGATAATCGGCTGGTAATGTTCCCCCACACAGTGACCCATTGGTGACCAAGCTGGACTTTGACAAGGAGCCAATCCCGGGACCCAAGCACTACCCTGAGCCCGATGACATCAGAGAACCCCTGACACAGGACAAGATGGCTGAAAAGGAGGAGGTGCAGGTACGGTTACCGCGGAGACCGCTGGAGTGAGGATGGAAAAAACTGCAACTACATCCTTGCGCAATATGTGTAACCCCCAAGTGCGATTTAACCTTTAGCTAACCCATGTCATTAAGGAGCCAAGTTGGCTAAATGAGTCAATAGTTTGGTGGCGTCTCTCATCATGTGTGGTTTGTGTAGGATGCCCTGGCGTCATTTGACTTCCTGAACAAGAGGAACAGCATGGCGGTGAAGACGGAGCTGGACCACCTGGTGGACCAGGAGCTCCAGCGGCCCGACCTGGAGCTCAGTGCCCTGCAGCAGGACAACCAGCTGAGGTAGGGCTCCACTCCTGGAGGCCTTTACCTTCACGGAGATGGAAAGCTTTTATGTTTACAAAGATGGAAAGGTTTTACGTTTACAAAGATGTAAAGTTCTTACATTCACAAAGATGTAAAGCTTTTACGTTTACAAAGATGTAAAGTTCTTATGTTTACAAAGATGTAAAGCTTTTATGTTTACAAAGATGTAAAGTTCTTATGTTTACAAAGATGTAAAGCTTTTATGTTTACAAAGATGTAAAGTTCTTATGTTTACAAAGATGTAAAGCTTTTACGTTTACAAAGATGTAAAGCCTTCCACAAAGAATTCAATATTTTCTCTTCGTGAAGAAATAAAGCTGTAAGATATAAAGCCTTTAGGTTTACATTTACAAAGATGTAAAGCTACAAATATGTTTAGAGGTAATGAGAAATGTAGAGGTGATAAGGGTTCTTTTATCAACCCAACAAAAGTGTATTATTTAATTGAGGAAACGTCAAACTTTTTCGATGCCGTTGGAACAAGAAACGAGGGTACACACAATCCCCCCGCAGAAAGATAAAACGTCTCCTGGCTGCTCAGTGTGGCTTTTCTTTTGTTGTCGCGCAAGGTGTTTGAGACCGATACCGCCGCGCGCAAAAAAAAGAAGAAGAAGAAAAAAAAAAGGGGGAACCAGATTATTTAAAGCGAGGCCACCAACAGCTGATTTATGAGCAGGCTGAGCGTTTCAAACACACACATAACGCTGCCAACGTTCGTGTCTTCAGGGAGGAGCAGTTCCACTTCAGCCTGAAGGACTTCAAGTGCGTGGCGGTGCTCGGTCGAGGTCACTTCGGAAAGGTACGCCGGGTCGTGGGTGAAGGCCGCGTCCGCGGGATCAAGGCGCGGGCCCGTCTCTTAAGCCGTCTGTTCTCCTCCCCCCCCCCCCCGCCAGGTGCTGCTGGCGGAGTATAAGAGCACAGGGGAGATGTTTGCCATCAAGGCCCTGAAGAAGGGAGACATTGTGGCTCGCGATGAGGTGGACAGGTAATGCTGATGCTCGTGCTAATGACCGTGATACCGATCGTGACGGATGCGTGTTATTGTTTGTGACGCACACATCACACACACCGGAGATTGAGGTTCAAAGTGATTGAATTCTGGCAATGGCAACACACACACACACACACACATGTGATGCAATATTTGTGTGTGAGGGAATCTCTCTCTCTCTCGCTCCCTCTCTCTCGCCCCCTCTCTCTCTTCGCCCACTAACCCTCCTCCCCCCTCTCTCCCCCCCCCCCCCCCCCCCCAGCCTCATGTGTGAGAAGCGCATCTTTGAGACGGTCAACAGCGTGCGTCACCCCTTCCTGGTCAACCTGTTTGCGTGCTTCCAGACCCAGGAGCACGTGTGCTTCGTCATGGAGTACGCCGCCGGGGGAGACCTCATGATGCACATCCACGCCGACGTCTTCTCTGAGCCGCGCGCCATGTGAGCCTTGGACACTCACTCACTCACTCACTCCTCAAAGACCTCTACTTCATGTACACACACTCAGTCACGCACGCACTCGCTCACTCTCTCACTCACTCACTCCTCAAAGACCTCTACTTCATGTACACACACTCAGTCACGCACGTACTCGCTCACTCTCTCACTAACTCACTCACCTACTCACTCCTAAAAGTCCACTACTTTATGTACACACACTCACTCACTCACACACAACTCACTCACACACACCACATTCACTCACTCCTCAAAGACCTCTACTTCATGTACACACACTCAGTCACACTCACTCACTCACTCACTCACTCACTCACTCACTCACTCACTCACTCACTCACTCACTCACTCACTCACTCACTCACTCACTCACTCACTCACTCACTCACTCACTCACTCACTCACTCACTCACCCACCCACCCATCAACTCACACACACCAACAGTCAATGCCATACAAACCCTGGGACAACTTTTTGTTTGGCCGGTTGTCGTCAGGGTGTTGTTGTCTGTGGTTGCCATGGCTTCCAACAGCGTGGCTGTCCTCTGTCTGTGTCCCGTTATCCTCACTACTCAGCTCAGCTCAACAACTCCTGCTGTGTTCCTGCAATGAGCCCACCGGTACATTCTTGTCCCTGTGGCTCACCGGCCCGTGTCTGCCTCATGTTGGCTGGGAGACAAGGCACACTGTTGAAGCACACACGCAGACACACTGAGACACACACACACACACACACGCAGACACACTGAGACACACACACACACACACACACACACACACACACACACTGAGACACACACACACACACACACGCAGACACACTGAGACACACACACACACACACACAGACTCACTGAGACACACACACACACGGACTCACGCACGCACACACACACACACACAGACTTGACGCACGCAGGCACGCACGCACGCATGCATGCACACACACGCACGCACGGACACACACACACAGACACGCGCACGCACGCACGCACGCACACACACACACACACACACACACACAGACACACACCCTGCGCTGCTGTGCATTTGACTCCCGATCAGATTGGGAATTGTTTCCCTCTCTTTTGTGGTGGAACAATTGGGTTATATTGTTTAACTATGTAAAGTAGCTCTGCCTGACTATGAGGGGTTTTGCATTGTCCTCCCAGCAGAATGGGAGTCAGGTGAGCTGGCTCTTGTCTCTCTCCTGATTCCTCCCTTGCATTTGTCTCGGTGTTGATCCGCGGCTGTCTTTGTGTCTCTTCTTTTTTTCGTTCAGATTCTACGCTGCCTGTGTTGTGTTGGGATTACAGTTCTTACACGACCACAAGATTGTGTACAGGTGAGGATCCACCTTCCATGAAACACACACAGTCCCGGTCCTGGACTGAAAGAGGCTGGCAGCCTCAGTGAGATTGCTCTATGAACACACACCTCTGCCCTGATACTAGCGTATGAGTGTTTGTCTGGTGAACTCTTACTAGGTAGTCTATAGACACTGTTTCAGTGACCTGTTTTATTAAAGCAGGCCGTGGTCAACAGTGATTTTGTAGCAGCTAGGGGGCGCTGTTGTGCAGAGCCGTGGAACCGCGTGTCTCTGTGTGTGTGTGGTTGCGGTGTGCCCCCTCTTAATAACCTGTTTTTCTTCACGGTGGGTTCAGAGATTTAAAGCTGGATAACTTGCTGCTGGACACGGAAGGCTACGTGAAGATCGCAGACTTTGGCCTTTGCAAAGAAGGTAAGCCGCCGTCTGGATCGCTCTGAGCGTCGGGGACATGCTGTCTAGGTCGCGTCGCCTGCAAAGCAGAACTTACCAGTGTCAGAAATGATTAACTTCAGGTTCAACCAGGTTTAACAGTCAGGTTCCCTATATCAGCTCCTATATCCTCCTCTATGTGAGTTGGTCTGATGTAAAATGAAGACCAATATGAAGGCGTGATGTTTGATGATGTGCTGCCTGGTGCCTCTGTCTTCTCCAGGAATGGGTTTCCGGGATCGCACCAGCACCTTCTGCGGCACGCCGGAGTTCCTGGCGCCCGAGGTGCTGACGGAGACGTCGTACACGCGGGCCGTGGACTGGTGGGGCCTGGGGGTCCTCATCTTCGAGATGCTGGTCGGGGAGGTGAGCAGAGACCAGGGCCGTACCGTACTGTACCATACCATACTGTACTGTACTATACTGTACTGCTTTGTACCATACTGTACCATACTGTACTGTACCATCCTGTACTGTACTGTGCTGTACTGTACCGTACCATACTGTACCATACTGTACCATACTGTACTGTACTGTACCATACCGTACCATACAGTACTGTACCATACTGTACTGTATCATACTGTACTGTACCATCCTGTACTGTACTGTGCTGTACTGTACCGTACCATACTGTACCATACTGTACCATACTGTACTGTACTGTACCATACTGTACCATACAGTACTGTACCATACTGTACTGTATCATACTGTACTGTACCATCCTGTACTGTACTGTGCTGTACTGTACCGTACCATACTGTACCATACTGTACCATACTGTACTGTACCGTACCATACTGTACCATACTGTACTGTACCGTACCATACTGTACCATACTGTACCATACTGTACTGTACTGTACCATACTGTACCATACAGTACTGTACCATACTGTACTGTATCATACTGTACTGTATCATACTGTACTGTGCTGTACTGTGCTGTACTGTACCATACTGTACTGTACCATACTGTACCATACTGTACTGTACCATACTGTACTGTACCATACTGTGCTGTACTGTACCATACTGTACCATACAGTACTGTACCATATTGTACCGTACCATACTGTACTGTACTGTACTGTACCATACTGTACTGTACCATACTGTACCATACAGTACTGTACCATACTGTACTGTACCATACTGTACAGTACTGTACTGTACCGTACCATACTGTACTATACTGTACTGTACCGTACCATACTGTACTGTACAGTACTGTACTTTACCGCAGCAGCTCAGTGGGTAGAGCGAGTGGACAGAGCGGGTCGTCCACTTACCGTAGGGTCAGCGGTTCAATCCCCCCCCCCCCCCCTCCTCCAAACTGTCCACATGTCAAACCCCACAAATGTACTGATTGTAAGTCGCTTTGGACAAAAGCGGCTGCTAAATGCTCCCTTTACCATTTACTGTGCTGTACTGCACTGGACTGTACCGCACCACATTGTACTGTGCTGTACCGTTCCCCGGTATCCTCAGACTGGACGAGGAGGGGCAGGTCGGTGCTGTGGTTTGGGAGCTGTTCTTTGAGTAGGAACGCGCTGCGAGGAGCCTGTCTGTTCAGAGCGGACTGCGCCCGCCGCGCCCGGTCCGGTATAGACCCCAACCAGGGCATCATCTCTCCCCTGGTTTGTTGGGGGGTTGCCCTGGGTTACAGTGGGGGCACAGTGAGCCGGCTCCTCGCGTCCTCTTGAGCCCGACGGCTCGTTTGCTCACTGCGGCTGTCTGCGTTGTCGCTCTGGATGCAAGCGTCCGCCAGATGACTGATGAATTGTGAACGGAGTCCACCAGATGTGGTCCAACCTCACGCTGAGGGAAAATGCGCACAGACACACGCACACACACACACACGCACACACGCACACACGCGTGCACGTAGACGCGAGACTCTCCTCGGACATTCCCCAGACATTGTCATTCGATTGGTGTTCACACATTTAGAGGGAAATCACACATCTGCATCATTTTGTCACACATTAGCGGACCCCCCGGGGGAAACCCGTCTGTCTGCCGTGTTGTGAGCCTGCGTCTGCCTGTCTGTCTCTCTCTCCCTCCCAGTCTCCGTTCCCCGGCGATGACGAGGAGGAGGTGTTCGACAGCATCGTCAACGATGAGGTGCGGTACCCCAGGTTCCTTTCCACCGAGGCCATCTCCATCATGAGGAGGGTGAGTTCTCCCCCCCCCCCCCCCCCCCCCCCGCAGAACGCGGAACTCGGAACACAGCCCCCACGGCCCCGCCAGAACGTTTCCGAACCACCGATTAGCATTTCACTGATTGGAACATTTCCATTTAGCTTTGGGTTGGAGTTGTGCAGTTGCCATGGCGATGTTTTTCTGGGGTTTCTGCTGATGAAAACGTGCAGGGGGGGGGGATCGTGAGGGAATCAAAATGAACGCAGACCACCGGCCCGTGCTCCCCGTGGGAGATTAATAACACACTTTGTGTGTTTCGTGGGTTTCCCCTGGAGGGACGCGGTGCCCGCAGCGCCTGGTGACACTTTGTCTCCCGCACGTCTGCCTGCGTCTCTCAAACCAAACTGTTGGTTAAACATCCACCAAAGCACCCGGTGTTGCCCAGAGTATTGTGGCCAGAGGCTGTTATATTTTTCACATCATGACCAGGAATTTAATAACTGAAGCCGGTTTGCCCGGCTCGAATAAAAGCGAGGAAAATTAAAGCACATGTCTATATATATATATATATATATATATATATATATATATATATATATACATACAGTGCTGTGTAAGTTGTGAGTGAGTGAGTGAGTGAGTGAGTGAGTGAGTGAGAGTGTGTGTGTGTGTGTGTGTGTGTGTGTGTGCGTGTGTGCGCGCGTGGCGATGCCGCTGTGTCTGATCCTCGCGCTGCCTCCGGTCCACAGCTGCTGAGGAGGAGTCCAGAGAGACGTCTGGGTGCTGGAGAGAAGGATGCAGAGGAGGTGAAGAAGCACCTGTTCTTCAGGGTAAGGAACCAGACGGTCCACAGCACACGTGGTCCTCATCCTCCCCGCGTTCCTTCATTGTACTGCCCCGGGTTATCACGCGCCAGCAGGGATGGGATAGGGAAGTTAACTTTATTCGTTGTAAACCTGAGGGTTCGAGGTTCGCAGTGAAGACTAGACGAATAGTAGACGAAGAATAGACGACGACGCCATTGTGGGAAAAAAAGCCGCGTTCACACGTTTTTGGATCCAGGCTGTTGACGCTGTGTTCAAGTCAAGATCAAGTCAACTTTATTGTCAGTTTTCATGAATGTACAGGACATACACAAAAACCCAAATGCCGTTTCCCTCAATCCCCGGTGCGAGACACGCATGCAAAATATAAATATATAAAATAAGAATACAAAATACAAAATAAAAGAGAAGCGAATATATACAAACAATATAAACAGTATAAACAGTATAAGGTGTAAGGTGCAGTATATATATATATATCCCTATCATGTGTGTGTGTTCCCACCACCAGAACATGGACTGGAGTGGACTGCTGGCCAAGAAGGTGAAGCCCCCCTTCGTGCCCACCATCCAGGGCACCAGCGACGTCAGCAACTTCGACAACGAGTTCACGTCGGAGGCGCCCATCCTGACGCCGCCCCGCGAGCCACGGCCGCTCAGCGGAGAAGAGCAGCACATGTTCTCGGACTTTGACTACATCGCCGACTGGTGTTAGCTCTCACCCCCTCGATCGCCCCTCTGTCTCTCTCTCCACACACACACACACACGCAAATCACACACACACACACACACACACACTGTGAACCAACCAATACAGCAAAGACTGAGCTTGTGGCTCTTTCCTCCCTCTTGACGGGCCGTCATAAAGATCCTCCAGGCCTCGCTCACCCCCACCCCCTGGGGGGGCAGACCCAGCGCTGACGGTGGGGGGGGGTGGTGGTGGGTGTAAATAGACACGTCTGCCTCTCCCCGCCCTCCCACACCCTCCCCCACCCCCACCCACCCCACCCCCCCCCCCCGACCCCTTCTCTCTATTTTTTTAATCAACATGAAGAACTTTTTTAAAACCAGGAGGACAACGGATGAGAACAGGTGACCGGGGTGCAGGAGGGCTGGAGGCGTGTCCGGGGCCTCCTGCTGTGCTGTCACTGCCACGCTGGCCACGGTCTGACCACTGAGAATGTTTTTTGCATAATGAACTCCAGGCGGATGGCGACATCACAATCATGTTACCCATCGATCGTCACTGTCCCGTTTTTGTTTTTATTGTTTTTAAATAATTTAGTTGTTTTTTGTTTTTGGTTTTTGAGCTGTACAGATTATATTCCTCCTTTATATTTTTGTCGTCTCCACCTTTGAACTCACTTATGATGAACATTTTTTTGGACAAATTTGTATTCGTGACATGAATTATGTTTTGTTGTCGTCGTTTTTTGTTGTTGTTGTTGTTGTTGTTGTTGTTGTGGAAGTGCTTAAGCCATCGTCTCACTGAACTAGCTCGACAGTTAACTGTAACGGACATCTTGATGACGACTACTACTTTTCTAATTCACTTGAAGCCCCCCGAGAGACGGAGTGAACACACTACAGTTGGTTTTTATCCACGGCCCCAGCCTTGTCCACAGCCTGTCGTCGGCGCCCATCTTAACTTTCAGTTGAATTCATTTTTTTTATTTTTTTTTATTTCCATATTCTGTTTACAGTTTATCTGAATTATGGTCCAAACACTTAACGTCTGCCCAACCAGTGTTACAAGCTAGGTTACGTATATAAAAAAAACACTACTCTTTGCAGTCTTAAACGTGTAGTTGTCAAGAAATGTTGTCGCATTGTATCGGAAGGAACAACGTCAAAGAAAAGGAAAATGTTAATAAAAAACAAGATGAGGCAAGGTGAAACACGTCGGCACGTTTTTTTGGAAGTTGACTCTTTTATGAGGACCCCCGCCATACGGCGGTTGGTTTAACTTTAACCCGTTTACAACCCCAGGCCTAAACGATGTTGGAGGTGATGCAGGTTTCCAACACACCTCCTCTGATATTATATAAACTACGCTTTTCCTAAGAAAACCCAAAGGCGATTTGAAACACTGCTAATAGTGGAGGTATCTTCAACAGATTCAATGTTGGGTTTCCGTCGATGGTTTTGTTTTTATAGCTGGGCTCACTGGCCCTATAAAATGTTTAGGCTCTTGACAAATTATTATTTTTTTTTAATCAAATTGTAACTTGTTTTTGCCGAAAAGGAGAAAACCAGCCAATGAGAAGCGTCGGGGTCACCGTGCAGATTTCCCACTTGGAGATGAGCACCATCTTTGTGTTCACTATCGATGACTATAAAAGATTCAGTAAAATGGTTTTTCTTTCCCTCCTCCTTGGTGGACATCACCTCGAGTGATGCTTTAAATGTTTTTGCAGTCATCATTTGCAAACCGTGAATGCAGATTAAACCTTTTAAGTTGTTAGCCCCGACTCAAGTGCTCGAGGTTATACTGGCGTTTTAAAATGACTCATTGTTTTGGGGGCTGTGGGGAATTTGGTTTGACATTCAACTTGTTTTCCCCCTTTGTAAAGCACAATAGTGACTTGAAAATCGGACTGATAAGATAGATTGTCTTGTTCTAAAGTCTGGACGTTTGAGTATCGGAAACAATTTTTGATATTTTATATTAGATGAGACTGGATAACTCCCATCCCACTTTCTCATTAATTCTTCAGTCAATATGACCTTTACATTTGTTTATTGAGTTAATCTCGTACGCGGTGTGAATATACTATGTCTACTTGTTTTTGTTCAATAGCTCCCCAATTGGATTGGCCTCAAAACCCTTTCAAGATCTTCCAGATCCATCGCCATTGGTGGGGTCGAAACAGTGCTCTGTCTACAGCATGTACACCGCCAACTGCAGATGTCCGGACCCAAAGTACCCACCAAATGCCTTGCACCACCATTTTCACTTCAAACCCAACAACAAATCCCATCTTTTCAATCTGCCAGCAACACCTCGTCTTCCATAAGAAACTCTGAACACTCCACGTCCAATCAGCGCTACGAGCTTCTCCATGGCTGCTGAAGTGAGTCCGTCATCTCCAGCAGAGCAGCCTGGTTTGGAAACGAGCGGCTGAGTGTTTTGAGCCCCATCGAATATAAACGAGGGAGTGATTGAAATCGACTAAAGCGACTTATATGCAACATATTCACGTAACAAACACATATTACAATTGAGCTGAACGCACAATGTAAATGTGATATTGACTCGACAACTAACGTGAAAGTAGTTTGGGGGTATTATTGATGGTCCTAAAGTGTTTTGATGACAATCCGTTATCGAAAATTGAATCCAGAAGGTGTTCGGTCAGTGCTGTTATATAGCCGCCGATCGTGTGGTTTTAAAATGAAAGGCGGTGCTTCTGATCACACTGAAAGCTTTAAATATTGTTCGTCCTGTGATTTAAATGAGATTGCAGTTTTACACGTTGCTGCATGCACCTTTTTAAAGGTGCATCGTCTAAATGTAGACGATTCCTCAACATCCGCATGAAAAGTGCGTCACAGCTCGACATTCGACTATCCAAATGTCTAGTCTTTACAACACTTATAAATCGGTTCTCCTTTCAAGGAACTATATTGTTTTGCAAATAAGTCTAATGTTGACCAATCGAACCTAAAGCACCGCTTGTTTGATGGCTTGCAGCAGAAAACCTTTGGAAGCTAATCAAACAGGACAATTTTACGATCAGAGGTGGCAATTTATCAAATATATTTGAAATGGTGTATTACTGCACGTCAACAGAAAATTACCTCATCTGATTAATGATCAAGTTAATTATGTTAATTATTATTCCTGGATTACAATAAAATGTACAAATTTCGATCGACCTAATTATAAAGTAGGCCTAATGGTACTGGTCAGGATTGGACACGTGGTCTCATTTTTCCCTTCTGTTATAACAGGCTGCTCTTCACCTAGAATGGGACAGCAGGTGTTGAGTGGCAGGCAGCCTGTAGACCCACTCCATATATAATCCACGGGTCGTGTTAAGACACCAGTCAAGGGTCATTTGTCGGTCAAACAGAGGACAAGTGCTTTTGGTAAACAAGAGTTTAATATTTTTTCCTTTTTTTTTTTTCAAACCATGAGTGAACTATGTGCTTTACAGAAAATCATTTTATTCCTTAATTTACCGAGAACAATGCAAGCTAACAAAATAGAACCAGATTATTTTTCTTCTACAAAAAAAAGAAATATTCGTATATCGTATGAAACCAGCCTAAAATTGTGAAAGCACTTATTACATGTTTTGACTCGGACATATATACAAGCTATATACACTCAAATGAAACACCGTATGCACAGTCTGCTATCTGTATGTGTAAGCACTGGAATGTGTGTCCTTTGTATTCCTGCGAGAGTGCCTAAACAAAGGCCCGGAGTCTTAAGTTAGGAGGGAAAACGACCTTTTCCAAATCCAACAAAATATAAAAAAAGAAAGAAAAAAAAAAGAAAAAAGATAATATAACTCGACAGTTACAGCAGAGAGCGAGTGGTGGCTGGACGCGCGCCGCGGACCGCGCGCTCACAGCTGAGGCAGCTTGTCCACCGGTGTGTCGAACTTGAAGTCCGGGGGGAAGAGGTCCGAGGCGCGCGGGTAGATGAGCCTGTACGACTGGCGGATCGTCACGTCCGCCACGCCGGCAATGTCTCCGATCTCTGGGGGACACGGTGAACACCACACGCAGGTAAACACCACTCCGCGGGCAAAACGCAAAGGCTAGCGTGTTAGCCCTGCACTGACGCCGATGTTAGCGTTAACGCTTTGTGGACACCGAGGCTAACAGTGTGGCTACGAGCGGAAATCAAGGCTCACACGCTAGCTATATCTAAGCAGATATCAAGGCTCACGTGCGAGCTATATCTGAGCAGATATCAAGGCTCACGTGCTAGCCCTGCTTTGACACCGATGTTAGCATTAGCCGTTTGTGGACACCAAGGCTAACATGTTAGGCTACGAGCAGATATCAAGGCTCACGTGCAAGCTGTATCTATGCAGATCGAAGGCTAAGATGTTGGCTATGAGCAGATGTCAAGGCTCATGTGCTAGCTGTATCTACGCAGATCGAAGTCTCACGTGTTGGCGCTGAGCAGTTACCAACGCATTAACATTAGCTCCATGTGGACACCCAGGTTAACGTTAGCTCACTACGTGAACCGAATGTCACGTGATCGCTCACAACCTTAAAAGAGTTCACAGGTTCATCGTATCTAATCTAGAGAAACACACGCGGGCTCGGGGCGTGTGTGAAGCTGAAAAGCAGAAGTAGATTGGTCCCACTCGCAATCCACATGCAACCGTGAGATAAGACTGAAGAGCACAGTGTTCAGGGAAAAAAAAAACATGCAATCAAACTCTTCATGAGCGCGAGCCAAGCCCAGAACACCGCAGAGTGGCCAACTCGTACGGTCCTGTTTGGGTTCGGGTTCTGGACGAGACCGCCGGCCGTCAAAGTCAGCATCAACACAGAGACACGACCCCTTTCCACGACCCTTTCCCCCTTTCCCATCTCTTACCCTTCTGGGTCTTCTTCTCAGCGGAGGCCTGGGAGGCCATGTATATGGCGGCAGCAGCCACGGAGATGGGGCTGCGGCCCGGCACAAGGTCCAGGTCCACGGCCTTGCGCGCGATGAAGGTGGCGGCCATCTGCACCTGCTTGGGCAGGCACAGGTTGGAGCAGAAGCGGGACATGAAGTCGCCCGTGGTGATGAGCTCCACGCTGGTCTCCAGGGCCTTCAGGATCAGCTTGAAGCAGCGCCCGATCTCCTTCTTGGAGATCCGGGACACGGCGCAGATCTCTGCGGTGGTTGTGGTGGAAAAGGTGCAAGAACAGAAACTCAATAAGTGAAGATAAAGTTAAAAGCTTTCTTAAAGTGACCGCAGCTGAAGGATGTGATGTACCAAAAAATGTACGATGCAATCATAGTTGATCCCTCGGGGATCAATAAAGTATGTCTGTCTGTCTGTCTGTCTGTAGTTAAGGTGGGATGGCCTAGGCATCAAACCACTCTACTGTAGTGTTCCTTCCTTAAACTTAAACTTACATAGGGCACTTAGTTAGAAGGATTGCGTTTCAATCTGCCAGACAGATTCAATAGAGTTTTACCCTTTGTGATATTTTGTAATTTTCGTATTTGTACATTGCATTGCAGGCATTGTAGGCTGTATCGTTGAATAAAAGACAAACGATGGCTGAAGATGAATCAGCCGCCTGCAGTTTGCGGTTTCAAAAGAAAAATAATCATGCGGTCTACGTGTTTGTTTTTTACTCTGCAATGAAACCATCGCTTTCTCAACCCCGTTTACATTACAGGCCGTCCTTGGGTCACAATGACCAAACGAGAACTTGAAACATGAATGGCCCGACAGTAATAAGTAATGAGGGCTCTGCTCATCAGTGTCGCAAAGGAATGTAGGCACCGTGCCCAGAATCCCTGTGAATTACGAGTTTACAGCGGCGGTTTCCTTAGTTTGTTGGTGGGGTTCTATGTTTTGTGAGTCGATGTTGTTTATACACCTTCCAAACTGTTTGTACCTGTAAATCCAGTAAGATGGGCTGGGCTGTACTTTACGTTCTTCAGAGTATGTCTCTTTGGGCGCAGAAGGGGACCACGCTGTCCCGTGACGGTAATTACATGACACGATAGTCGGTACGTCATTCTTTGGCGTGAGCCGGCCAAAGACCGGCTGTGACCACGGGGCTGACTGTAATCAGCGCCTGGTTGGCGTCTCGTCTATGTACCGCCACCCGCTGGCCAAGAGGCCGCATTGCACCAATTCCTTCGAAGATGGCTGTATAGTTTACGCCTTACTTTCTCTTTGGTGGTCTGACCCATCTTCACTGCAGGAACAACCCTCGGTCATGTATCCGAGGATTTCAGTTTTAAAGCCCATCCCCAAAAGCCGAACAACCATTTTAAGAGAAGAACCAGTTTTCACACCCTCCTTTTAAGAAAAATCCTACCTGAATAACCAATTCAAAAGAAGAGACTGGTGAATCACAGCACCGGTAAAAAAAAAAAAGGCAGGGACAGGACAGCTGCCAATGGCGGACTGATGTTCACAGTCTATTATTAACCTCCAGCATCACAGGCCGCGTGCTGCAGGATGCTGGGCACCGCAGCTGTGCTGTGCGGCTGGGACACCCGGGCTGACCTTTAAATGTTCTGGGGACTCCTTCCTGTCTGCAGGCGATGTAGAGACAGGCGGAGGCGATTGCGTCATTGGCGCGACCTTTCAGGCTCCTCTGTTCGTAAACTTGCTTGAATAAGTTATTTGTTCTGTCCTGGGGGGGCGACAAAGCACAAGAAACAATGGCCATTGTCCTGCATGGTCCCATTCACTCACAAACGTGGTGATTCATAGGTTGTTATTTATTCTTTTTTTTTTTTTTTCAGTCACGAATTTCCCCGAGATCTTTGTAGAGCACAACGCGGAGAAGACACGCCATGGGAACAAATCTTTTTTTTTTTTTAATACTGCTCTATTTTCTCCACTCTTCTTGAGACACTTGGGTTAAGATAGCATAGCGTGCCGGGCTATCAGCCACAGTCTCACTCTTGATGGTGCGGTCCACTGAGGAGCCACTGGGTGGTACCGCTGGTACCGTGTGTGTGACCTACGATGATGTTCCTGGGCAGGTTGATGCGGTCGGCCATGGTGGTGATCTCCTTGAAGGCGTTCAGCATGGCCCGGTCAGAGCTGCTCATGGTGCGGCGGTTCTGGTACTTGGAGTTCCCGAACTCGTCGAAGCTGGCGGCGCCGGTGCCCTGTGGGAGAGCACGGGGTTAGAGGACGGCCCAACCCAAGGCGGACGTTGTTTTGTATTCGCGGAGTGTTGCTGGTTCCGAGTCATTCATCGTGTGGGAACAGAAAACAGCCCAGAGCTACACAATTGCAAAATTGCAAAAATGGGTACTTTAACGTTTTTTCCGCTGCTCGTCCGACAAAAATCAATACCACTCAAGACCGGTTTTGAAAAATGTTAGCATTTAGTGATTAGCACTTTGCTAATTGCTTATCGCTAGTCATAGACCCCATTGGATAGGTTGCCGCTAGCCAGCTATCTGGGTCAGTGCCGCATCGCGTCCCTCTTCTCCCCAAAGGGCCCAACCGTTACCCGGCTGCAACCGTGGGGGGACTATCGCCATGGGAACCATCTCCATGGCGAACGCTGGTGTCACACACACACGCCCACAGTCATGCACACACACACACACACACACACACACACACACACACACACACACACACACACACACACACACACACACACACACACACACACACACACACACACACACACACACACACACACACACACACACACACACACACACACAGCTAGACGGCTCGCGGGGTCCCACCTGATGACCTTCGGCGCCTCGGTAACCAACCCGGCGTTGTAATTAGTCAGGCGGGTTAAAAAATTAAAAAAATTAAAACGGGCCAATAACCGCGTTTGGCTCAGAGCCAACGTGGCGCCTAAAGAAAAGCCATGTGAGAGGAAATTCTTCCTTTGATGGAATGTTCTTGTGATGCCGCCGCCGCCGCCGGAAGGGCCGCTGTCATCTCCGGTCGGGAATTATCGCCTCATCGGGTCTCGCTAAACCCGACGTGGACCGGCTTAGGCCCGCTTTGATCTCTCACTGGGGCTTTTCTGGGCGAGCCGATTCGCAAACGTTGCCTCGCGCTCGCGCCACAAAAACGTCTTCCCGCCGCCGTCGGGACCGCTCAGAGGAAGTGGCCCACTCGTCAGGCTGGATTTGGGAGAGGGTTTCTGCGTGGCGTTGACCGGGGTCACGGCTGGAGCCTCCCCCTCCAGGCCGGCCGCCACGGTGCGCGTGCCGCCATACTGTGGTTTTGTTGTCTGGCTTTAACTTGACTTGTAAATGACGCCGCCGCCGTCGTCATCGTCGTCCTCAGGGCCGTGTCCTCGGCACTTTTAAACAAAACCCTTCTGACCGAGAGACCAACTGTTTTGACTTGTTCTCCAACTCCCTGCGAAAATTTGCATGGTTTGACTTTGAACCCTCTTACCCTGTATGACACGTTCTTACCAAGTGGCGCCGAACCTAAAATAGTTTCTATTTTCTCTTTTTTTTTTTTAATACGCCATGTGATCGTCAACCTAGTCATCCATGCCCTGTCATCAATGTTCCTGAAAAGCGGGCTTCATGAAGAGCCAACCGCAGTAAACTCCTGTGTGTTTGGCGGGCGGTCAACTCTGCTCCTAAGGCAGGTAAAGCTCTCATTTTCCTTGACGCTGAAGGTGCCTTTTAGGTATCCTCTACGACGTCACCGACCTGAGGACGCCGGCGGCGAGGTCTGTGTGGCGCCGGTCGGTCCGGGCGACCGCTGTGACCCAGAGAGGGTCACGCTGCTCGGCCCCCACAGTGCAACGCCACGGGGGGTGTGTGTGCGCGCGTGTGTTCATGTGTGTGCGTGCGCGTGTGTGTGTAGGCCGTCTTTTTGCGGTGACACAACTTTCACGTGTGAGATTCGGTAGACACACCTTGGCTTGACCGTTCCTTAACTTCAGTGTTTTTAGACTACAGAAAGCGTACACCCATCATGGCTGCCGCAGGCCGCCGTGGACCGCGTCTCCCCTCACCTTGCTGATCATGGTGGTGAGGTCGCCCCCGTTGAGCAGCGGGTTCTGGGCGTCGCCCACTCTGGACGGGTCTTTGGTGGCTTTCTCGTTGGTGAAGGTTCTCCACTCTGACCCCACGTCAATCACACGGTCGCCTTGGTTATAAGGGGGAGGGGGGGGGAGAAGGATGGGTCACACAGAGTGAAACCAGTAGCTTTGGCATGCCGTACACCAGAGCACCTGATGCATGCACACACACCGCGTTATTTGATATACTGCAGACAGCTAGTGGAGCTACGGGCCAAATTTCCTCAAACAAGTTCTAAATCTGCATTACAAATAAAAGCCTTTTCTTCTAGGGGGGAATCTCAACCGTACAAAAACACATTAAGGGGACAACAGGAGGACCTGTTGCATCCAGACATAACAAGCTGAGACATATCGGTGAAGACAGAGGTAAGCGGAAGGCATACTGAGAATTACACTTCTGTTAGTGCAATTGTATGATCCAAGATGCACAAGCAAGTTAGCAAATGAAACTAATGAAGCTAAAGTGAATTAAGAGATATTTGATATTTGTAAAATAATATCGCATGGGGCTATTAGGAGTTTGGTACTGGCCAAAACAATTATGCAGATCTTTGCATAATTCACAACAGACAACGCCTATATGGCATTCTGGGCAACTATATTCCCTGACAGGAGAAGAGACGGACTACAGAGCATGTCACTCCTCCATCCTTCCTGAATAAAATATGAATCCACTCATTCATTTGGTTGGTTGGATTACACCTTTGTACATAAACCACCCCCAAACCAACCTAGTGTGTACAGTATAGGCCCGGGTCTTCGTATCATTCCTTCCTTCCTTCCTTCCTCCTTCCTTCCTTCCATCCATCCATACACTTCACAGGTACACCGTCCGCGTCGCACCAGTGATAATAGGATCGCACCACTCCAGGACGAGCAAAAGAACTAAACACAAAAGTGCTTCACAACACGGCAATCACCCCCCCCCCCCCCCCTCGCCATCCTCCTAATGGTCTATTCCTTGAAATATGTATTAAGGGAGAGGGATTAGATCTGTGATGTTTATAATCCATTTAGTCCCATCCAAACCCCACCCCGTGAACTCGGCCCAGCACCCAGAGGCAGGCAGGCTCTCCTCCTGCCCTGGCAGCCCGGAGCGGGGCCCGTGCAGGGCGGGGCGAACCACAGCGAGCAGGGGGTTGCATCAGAGCGCAGTGTCCTTCATGACCCCAGGGGGGGGCGCCCCCCCCCCCCCGGTCCACAGGGGGCTCATTAGGTGCCAGCCAGGGTTCTTTGTTCCACTGCAACTCGTTTCTTCATTGAATGTCTTTATACAAACCGGAGAGAGAGAGAGAGATGCCTGACGGCTGAAGCAGGGAGGCGTCCCTGGCCCCGCTGGGTTCATTTACCGTTCAACATCAAGCAGCCGAATCAAAGCATGCTAGCAAAGGAGTAGCGCTAAAGAAACAAAATCCATGTGTTGCACAATCTACATTCTAACAAAACAGCCGGACGGAGCTGGAAGAGCTATAGGACTCAGAACCCACGGTTAGTGGAATATTTTCGCAGTAAGGTGAGCCTGGCTCGCAAATTCCTCCGCCACGTGATGTGAGCACTCTTCTTTTTTTTTTTTTTTATAGACCGGACGAAGCCATCTTTTTTTTTTCTCTCTTCTACTCGTTCGTATCGTCTTCTTCCATTTCAGCCAATCGGCATCGCCGCGCCGGTCTCCAGTGGAGATGGATGTGTGCTTGGATTGCTGCCCCTGGTACAGATAATGGCCACTCTCTCTCCCTCCAGACACAAGCACATCACTCCGGCAGGCTGCCTGGCTTTCCCCTTCTCCTCTGTGGTTTTCATTTGTGGAAATCTCCACCATCACGTCCACCAGTCATGTCTCGGTGAATGTCAACGCCATCCCTGAATTCGCCTTTTTTTCCCTCGCCTCGATGTCCAATGCACATATCTGACACCATCAGTCATAAATAAAAAATAAAAGGATCTTAACAATACTCCAATGACCACGATTTAGCAACCATCTTAAAATGCTTTGTTGAAGCCGTCTTCTGAAGGCACAGTGGACCACGACATGTATTGTAGTCCTTCACAGTCAAACAACAAACAAAGAACAAAGATTATCCGAGTCGACTCTTTGTAGTCATTGAAATAAAGATTTTCTTGCATCAGACATTTCTCTGGGACTGATAAGAGCATGTGCGCCTTTGAAATATCATTTTTACAAGCACACCCAACCACCTGCGAGAGGAATCGTGACCACGAAACATTTGATTTGGAGCTGAATAAACGTGGAATGCCGAGTCAAGGAACTACGCCTCCCATAAACCTTAGGAAAGACCTTAGTAAGATCCATCTCCAATGACTTCCCACTGAACAACAAGGCAGTGCTCGGGAGATGGGCATCAACGGCTATCGGCAACAGACCATCAGAAATAATCACTCATATCGTCAATAATCGGTTGTCTGATCGATTGATTGACCCGTGACCCATTTCCCATCCACGCAACGTTCAATCAAGGCTGCCTGGGGCTTTCGACAGCCACGATGCAAGACACAACTTTACCCACTGAGAGGGTCAATCGATAAGACACGCCGCATTTAAAAAAAAACAGTTGTTAGGCATCCAACAACGTATGTGTGCCAACCAATTTCCTTTCCATCGCAATTGAACAATTTTATAAAAACTGGTGTTCCTCTTTCTTATGGCTTCGATTGAGTCATATATATTCTAACGTTTTTATGGGCAGGTGGAAGAAAAGGCAGCCAAATGATAAACAAAATATATATGTGTGCTGCTGTGGCAACATCTGTACAGCCAGGATGCAACACTTCCGGCTCACTTTCGAAGCGGTAACACTCACCGACCACAAGGCCGCACTCGGGGCAGATCATGTCCCCAGCTCTGTAGTCCTCCACTAGCAAGGCATCGGGGTGGTTAGGGCAGGTCACTCTGGGTAGCGCCAGGGCCTCTCCGCTACAGAGGAAAAACACCACATAGACAGAATGTGAGCGGCGTGGGTGACGGGGTGAGTGAGCTATACACAGGTCTAGGGTTAACCGTCACAACTACGCGGTTTGATTGGTTACGTTTCCTATATGGCGTGACGGTTCCCAAGACATCTGGTGACTAAAGTAACAAAAAAGGTTCAACAAGAGCGCGCCTTGTTAGTCAGTGTTTTCGACTGGCATAGGCTGAATTGTCGCGTACGCTCCAATTAGAATACACTTGGGAGGAACACACAGGTAGGTGGAGGAGGAAGGCACGCCCTCCAGTCTAAGTGGTGAGACTGTGATGAATTTGAGCGTATGATTCCAAGCAACGGGGGATGTTCAATGTTCTCCAGGAGACGTTACCAGATCTACAACGATCAACAGTCACACATACAATGTACAGTCCAAGTCACGAGGTCCCGAACGCGGAGGTCACGACGCATCACCCAACCCACTACTGCTAGTACTGTGAGGGAAAAAACCACGTAAAACTTCTGCCCAAGTCAAACGTCACGGATACAAAGGAAAACCCGACGCGTAGGACGTAACGTCGGAAGATGTCAACGATGACACCGTTTCAATGTCTTTTTTGTATTATAAATAAAATAATTCAAGTCAGTGTTGTTTGACTTTTAAGGTGGACGGTTGACACGTCGGTTAGCATAGTCTACAAACGTGTTAAACACAAATAAAAGAACCAGGCAGAAAGGCAAGTCATCAATCACTTAGACAAATGGCCAAACAAGAGCAGTATAGAACAAATCATTGTAAATGCCTTTCACGAGAGATGAAGTTTTCGACTGTAAACGTTGTAGCATAACAATGGTAGACCAGTAAATAGCTCAAAGATAAAGAGAGACCGAACAAGTTTCGGAACCGATGATGTCGTGGCATTGGCGGATTTTTTACAAGCCGACTGTTTTTTTTTAATCAACACATATTTCAAGCATCACCCATTGGACTGAAATTACATTTTTAACCGTTTATACGCACCGGCTTGTCGACGCCATGTTACCGAATAGCTCTCCCAGCCAGTCAACACACTCGAACAATGGATTCCTCTGCCTCTACTTATAGATTTTTCAGACCACGTGTCTGAAAAACAACGGGCAGGGAGAAGGTTCAAAATACTGAACGCTTAAAAAATGGAAATGCGTACCCCTCGGGCTTTGGAAATCACTTTGGCGAGTGTGTAAAATATACAGAATTAAACATTAAACGTTTACTTTTGTATGCATGAAAATAAATGTACGTTATGCTACTTATTACTAAATGCGTCACAAATGTACTATGATATATGCACATGTATTAATATCACCAAATAATCATAAAATAAATAGTTGACCGATATAGTAGATGAGTAGTGTGTAATTTTCAACGTTAATCTATATAATTTGTAGGAATTAATAATGTATGAATATCTAAACCTGTTCCTACATTAAAAACAACCAAAAAATATCAAATACACAATTCAGTTGATTGAATTTATTTGAATATACTTGCAAGTCATCATGTATAATTACAATGTATAATCTCTATACTCACAAACAAATAGGTGAACAGCCAGCTGTTATATATTTTGTTTAAAGATGATCTGTTCTAAGGATTCACTTGACCTAAATACTATTATATAGGTTGCATAGACTAACACGATGGTGGATGTCAGTTTCTGTTTTTGTCGTGTAGTTTGTAATGTAGTGTGGTTTTCTTTTGTAGTTTTAGTGCCAAGGCAGTTTACAGTCATCATCGTCACACGTGATCTCATGATCTACAACTTGCCCGCCTGCCTGAAAATCAACACATGACAGGTACAAAGAAAACAACAGACATAGATGTACACACACTCTCACAGGTTTATTGGTTACACCAAAATAACATGTACAACATCTAAGAAAACAGCCACGCCCAGTGTCTCTCCTTGTGTCTTCCGCTGAACACGCAACAAACCATAATAGTCATGTTCCTTACACCCTGGTTTAGGTGTAAGTATCATTACTGCATCATCACTGTTTAATTGATTTTTCGTGTTTGTAACAGATGTTACCAAGCATTTGATATGATTTACAACACAGAGGCAATGTTGTGTGTGTGTGTGTGTGTGTGTGTGTGTGTGTGTGTGTGTGTGTGTGTGTGTGTGTGTGTGTGTGTGTGTGTGTGTGTGTGTGTGTGTGTGTGCGCGCGCTAAACCTCAACATGTTTAACTATGGTTTTACTAGGCAGAGGAGAGTGAAGTCCATACTCCATTCCACTCATTGACCCGGTTGGCAGTGGCATCTGCTGCCCGCTGACGCTAATTAGTCACTAGCTCCGCCCACTCAAGAGTAGGAAGACCTTCTGAAACCCCGGAGTGAGACCCCATACCATACGGCGGTGGTTACCATGACCGCCCTAGTGGGATAATCCTACCTTACACCACACACAATACTGAATTACCATTTCACCCGACGCCACGCGTTCCAAATTTCACAATCACTACAGTTAGATTGGATTTTGCCATGGGGTTGTCTTTTAGTGTTTATGTGTTGTATAATAATATAATTTATAATAGCCTATATATATATATATATATATATATATATATATATATATATATATATATATATATATATATATATATATATATATATATATATACAATCCATTGTTATTATTATTGTAATAATAATAATAATTATTATTATTATTATTATTATAATAACTGACAAGCTGTATCAAAAGAAAAAACACCTGATAGCATCAAGTGGCAGTCAAAAATAATTATTATCGTTTATTGGAATTAATGGAGTGAGCATGGAAGTGCCTTGGAAGCCTTTTTTTACAGGGATAGTACAAGTGCTAACATTTGGGCTGCCATTTGAGCGAAACGCAGCACACACAAAAAGATATCTAGGTCACGTCTCTGAGTTCCAAGTCAAATTTCCAGAACGCCTTTTAAGCCACACACATCGTACTAACAGTGAAGCTCGGCTACTGTAGGCAGTATTTGCAGAGATCATAACGGCCACCATGCATTTCTCCCACTTTACTTCCCCCCGAAGTGCACATGGGAGGAGTGAGCGCGCAGAGTACCAGCAGCCCAGGACCGGTTGAAACCTGTATCATGTTGAAACTCAGGAGACAACACCTCTATGCTGTGTACCATCTACCATACCCGGCTATGTCCTGACAATAGCTGGGATGAAACACGGTGACTGAATACAATTCAACACAATATACTGTCTTGGATTGTATTTATTTGGTGGCTTTGCAAACAGACGGCCAGACAGCTTCCAGACATATAGATAGATAGGCAGACAAATCACTCACACAACCCAGTGGCGTGGCATGTGTGGGCATGGTGCATAGGTGAGTATGTATACACGCTCTTTCTTTTCCATACGCATGTGACGATCAATGCATCTAACAGGCGGCCGAGTGGGGGTATTGGGACCTTGGAACAGTTGAAAATGTAGATAAGCGAGCCGGGCTGTGTGTTTAGAGCTTATAGCCTGCCGTCCTCCAATGAGCACAGCGGATCACGCCACGGGACCAGTCGTTAACGGGAGCGAGCAAGAAGATCTGCGCATATCCTCGAACTTGCAGACGAGATGGCCCTTGTCTCAGAATTAGGAGATTTGTGTAACGTTTGCGTGATCGTGGACAAAAGCTGAGGCGGACCGGGCTGCCTCGCCGTTGTTACGTCGGACTCATAAAAGTGCAATGAACTGTATTTCTTGGGGAGAAAGAGTAAATATGGAACGTCGACCAAAGAAAGAATAGTTTGCGATAACACCAGACAAACAGTAAGTTCGTCGCCGTTTATACATGTGTATTACACAAGCTATTTCGGTTGGTTAACAATTTGTACATGGCCGAGTAGATCATACCGTGAGACTGCTCACCCGTTGAATGTTCAGCCCTGGTTAACGCTGAGGATCAGTTCTCAGTTCCCCGTGTTCCGTCACCTGACATGTTCCAACTAGGTTTACATTAAATAACACCTTGTTTCCAAAACCTCACGCTATTATGCGTTCTTCGTACATTGTGTCTCGTAGTTGACTTGATAGTGCACACCTAAGCATTAAAGCTCGTCGCCCGTTTAAAAAAAGATCAGCATAGATCAGTGAATAATTACCGGATCTTCTGCAAACTATTAATCTCTTAAGTTCCATTCTTCACTCCAACTAAACGGGCCTATAGCAATATTTTCGGTGAGATGTTTTTTTAACTAGCTCAGCTTCCAGTGGATATGTTTTATCTTTTTAAAGCATTGTTTGTAGAACCGGCGGATCCATTTTGACAATTGAGATAAGTTGATAATTAAGGTTTGTCGTGAATATTCAAGGAGCACGACTTGCACAAGATCCAAACTAAAAACCAACCTGGCCTTAAGTAATATAACAGTAGGTTTGCAAATAATATAAGGCAGATGAGAGCGACCACTCCGATACAGGAAGTCCCCTAACAAAAGGGGCAGAAAGCCTCTGCGTGAATCGGCACGCGGGGCTCTGCTGGGCCAAGTAAAGATGCACATGTCGTGTGAGTCACAACCACGACTAAATTGGGTGGCTGCAAATGCGGAATTTACGTAGAGACAACACGATAGTAATTTGGCATACAGCTATTGAAATGTCAAAGTAAGTTTTATACCAATATTATAACCTTGTATGTCCACGGTGAGGTTTCTTGGCCACAGTGAGGCGTTCTGTATCCATTGTTTACCTATGCTAGGCACTTTTCTGTACAGGTAAAAAATGTAGGACACCCAAATGCATTACTTTGAGTAAGTGTTTGATTTATCATTGTTACATTGATTGTGAATTGTGTTGTACTGTTAACGAGATAAACGTGTATGATGCAATTCTTTTCCTTGCCTTTGAGTTATTTCCAAAGTGAAAACTGAGAGGAGTCAAGAATTGTAGTAATGCAAAACCCAAAATAAACGTAGATATACTGTTACCCAAGCTCATCAAAACGTTGTTTTGCCACGCCAGCATGGGAAACTCTGTTGGTGGTTCAAACATCACAATGTCACCCCATAATGACTTATCACATCACAACTAATTACGAAACAATGACCAAAACACCATTGCTAACAATACATTCCTATGCTCCTATACTTAGAGGTCATTTCAATCTGACATCACAATGTACAAGCTGTTTTTTACTTTCAGGTATGGAATCAAGGAAACCTGATTCCACAAGATAATAAAAACCATCTTGAGTTCATCAGTCAGTTGGAAAAAAAATGGATACATGTAGAACATTTTAACGTAAAAATAAATAAATAAAAGTATTGCTTTTCTATGTGTTTTTTTAAAAGGTTGTCTCTTTCAGTGTCCATACCATAACGGGCATGTTTAACCAACTAATTTTGATTTGATAATGCAATTTTGTGTCTCTTTGCAGTGATGTTCACTCTCACGGAGGTTGCATCCCTGAACGACATCCAGCCAACGTACCGCATACTAAAGCCATGGTGGGATGTCTTCATGGACTACTTGGGCGTGATCATGCTCATGCTGGCTATATTCGCCATGACGATGCAGATCACCAAAGACCAGGTGGCATGCCTTCCCTACCCCACGGATGAGGCGGAGCAGACATCAGGGGCCGGGCCCTACTCCACTCAAAGTCCAAAGGAGGTGATCACACGAGGGGTCAACGCGGAAACGCTGTCCACCGCCGCTCCGATCATACCGAAGGACTTACCCGACAGTGAGGTCCGCAATATCCACGTCTCACACGCACACACGGCCATGAAGGAACAAATGTACAGTAGACAACCTCAACCAGCAGGGATCAGCACCAACCTTGACTTTCAACAATACGTCTTTGTCAACCAAATGTGCTACCATGTTGCCTTGCCTTGGTATTCCAAGTACTTCCCATACCTCACCCTTATCCACACCCTCGTACTGATGGTCAGCAGTAATTTCTGGTTCAAATACCCCAAGACCAGCTCAAAGATTGAGCACTTTGTCTCCATCCTGGGTCGATGTTTCGAGTCTCCCTGGACCACCAAGGCTCTCTCCGAGACCGCCTGTGAGGACTCTGAAGAGAACAAGCAGCGTCTGACGGGGACGACTTTGGCTCCCAAACACGTGTCCTCGGAGGGCAAGGAGGACGGCGCGGACGCAAACTTGTCCACGCCCATGCTGGGAAACAGCGGCGTCAAATTCTCAGCCGATAAGCCCATCGTCGAGGTCCCAAGCAGTCTGACGATCCTTGACAAGAAGGACGGCGAGCAGGCCAAAGCCCTGTTTGAGAAGGTGAGGAAGTTCCGCGCCCACGTGGAGGACAGTGACTTCATTTACAAGCTGTATGTGGCCCAAACCATCGTCAAAACGGTCAAGTTCATCTTGATTTTGTCCTACACGTCCACTTTCATGGCCGCCATCGAGTTCGAGCACACGTGCAAGCCGGAGATCAAACACCTGACGGGGTACTCGCGGTTTTTCTGCACCCACAACATGGCTCACATGCTGCGAAAGCTTCTCTTCAGCTACATGGCTTTGATCATGATCTATGGGATGGTGTGCATTTATTCTCTCTTTTGGCTGTTCCGCCGGCCCCTGAAAGAGTACTCGTTTGAGAAAGTCCGGGAGGAGAGCAGCTTCAGTGACATTCCAGATGTCAAAAACGACTTTGCATTCCTTTTACACATGGTCGACCAGTATGACCAACTGTACTCCAAGCGTTTCGGCGTATTCCTGTCGGAGGTCAGTGAAAACAAGCTAAGGGAGATAAGTCTTAATCACGAGTGGACTTTTGAAAAACTGCGGCAGCTCGTGACGCGGAATGCCCAGGATCAGCAGGAGCTGCACCTCTTCATGCTCTCTGGCCTCCCGAATGCAGTGTTTGATCTCACCGACCTGGACGTGCTTAAGCTGGAGCTGATTCCCGAGGTGAGGTTCTCGGCGAAGGTTACTCAGATGACAAGCCTGCAGGAGCTGCATCTTTGCCACTGCCCAGCCAAAGTAGAGCAGAATGCCTTTGCGTTCCTGCGCGACCATCTACGTTGCCTTCACGTGAAGTTCACTGACGTTGCAGAGATTCCCCCTTGGGTGTATTTGCTGAAAAGTCTGAGGGAGCTTAATCTAGTTGGGAACTTGAGCTCAGAGAATAACAAAATGATAGGTCTTGAGTCCATGCGTGATTTGAAACACCTCAAAACATTGTATCTGAAGAGCAACCTGACAAAAATGCCAACAAACATCACAGAGCTCTCGCCACATCTAATACGATTGGTGGTGCACAACGATGACACCAAATTATTGGTACTCAATAGTCTTAAAAAGATGACTAACCTTGCTGACCTAGAGCTACATAGCTGTGAGTTGGAGCGAATTCCCCATGCTATTTTCAGCCTGACCAACCTCCAGGAGCTTGACCTAAAATCCAACAACATCCGAACCATAGAGGAGGTCATCAGCTTTCAACACCTCAAGAGGCTGACTTGCCTTAAACTGTGGCACAACAAAATTATTACCATTCCGGCTTCCATCGGCCAAGTGAAAACTTTAGAGGCACTCCACCTGTCACACAACAAACTGGAGACCCTGCCTCCAGCCTTGTTCTCGTTGCCCAAACTCAGACATCTGGATCTAGGCCACAATTCCATTACAGTGCTCCCGACAGATGTAGGGCTCCTCCATAACCTTCAACACCTGGCAATCAACTCCAACAAATTGGAGGTGCTTCCCAAGCAACTGTTCAGATGCACCAAGCTCAAGGTGTTGTGTCTGGGGAACAACGGGCTCACGGTTCTGCCAGAGACGGTGGGTCAACTCGTCCAGCTGACGCAGCTCGAGCTCAGAGGGAACTGTCTAGACCGACTTCCTGCCCAGTTGGGTCAATGTCATTTGCTGCGCAAGAACTGCCTCGTTGTTGAGGACCACCTCTTTGACGCGTTGCCAGTAGAAGTGAAGGAGAGTATCAGCCGAGAGACCAACGTTTCCTTCACAAATGGCTTATAGCGGAAGACAGGAAAAGCGGACCCACGGATTAGCTGGCAGCTTTGAACGTTAGGAGAGCCGTCAAATTGTCTGAGAAATTGTACCCTTTAATAATATTGTTTTTATTTACATAGCAAACCTGATCATTTCAATATTATAATTATAGCACAATAGATGAGTTCCATTGGTCATACACAAGAGAAGACAGACGGAGAACATACTTTTCTGATGTATTTGATTGTGACTAAAGTTAAACGCAGCTGTTTAGTTTTTAACTTTAGCATTGCTTGTGTTTTAAAACAGCAAAATATGTTATGTTCATGTTATAATATTCCATACACCAAAGTTGTTTCTGTGTTGTGTACATGTAACGTTATTTTATTGTCTAGGTACTCAGGTATAATTGTAACCATGGGGAACAGCCTTTTGCCTTAATTGCTGCTAAAAATCTTTTACAGTGAGGACTGTCAAAACAAACAGCCAAAAAAGGCATTTTATGTTTTTATGATTTCTTTGAATCTATTCATACACTGTCCATTTGGGCATTTTCTATACACATATAGTGTAAACTATAAAACAAAATGGTACAATAGAGTTTTTATAAGTAGGTTATTAAATATAACATGTTTGTATTTATTTCCCCATGTCTTGTAGCCCCCCCCACCCCCCCCCAAAAAAAAAAAAATTTGTGCACTTAGAAACAGTCAGAAATGTAGCTTGAGTTGTCTAACTTGCGTGACAGGCAAGAATCAATATTGAACTTCTGCCTCGTCAGGGCAAAGATTGTATATTGACCAAGTCGTGAAGTACAGGAATTCTTCTGTACCTCGAGGTATGTATTTGATTGTTTAGTGAATGCTTTTGCTATAACAGCAACAAAGGTCATCCATAGCTGTTATCTTTGCCATTCATGACATTACCCACGAGAACACAGTCAACAAAAGGGAGGAGATATCTTTTCCCTGTCTTTTTTTTTGTTGTTTTTTGTTTTTGAGGAGAAACATGTCAATTTATCCCACTATTATTGTGAACATGTTAATTTATCCCACTATTATTGTAATTATCTCTGGCTTAATAGTACATTTCAGAACATTGTAATGACAACCCTCGTTTTTTGTTTGCTTCTGATGTGTTTGTGTATAACATTCAAAGATGTTTTTTCTCATCCGGAGAGCTAATGTACCTCCTTAGTGATCACATGCTCAACGGTCAGGCTGGCACAATAAAACCAAAAAGTTGATTGTTTCTTGTTGATTTCATGTTTGTGGAAATGGTTGACATATAATTAATCATACGTTTATAACGCTTTTTAAAAGGTATACAAAGCATAGTACATAGTGATTGTGTATGTGTGTGTGTGTGTGTGTACCTCCAGTGTGTTCATTCATAGGTTGCTCTTTTAATCAGTAGCTATTAGGCTACTAGTATTTCAACTGCTACAGTATTGAGTATGGTGTGGCGTGAATGCGGGTGAGAAAAACGTAGACATGCTTTATCAATATAACGACATGTTCTAGGTCAGGACGAGAACAGAGATTAGAATGAGCGATTTACAGGATAGTTAAGGTGTTGCATTTCTAGCCTGAAGGTCCTATCCCCAAAGTCCGCAGCGTTGTAGTGGCTATAAGGTGTTCGACAACGAAGGTATTGCACAGAGCCTACATGTTGGCAACCTGTTCCTTAATGACATGATTCTGAAGGTGTGGAAGAAACGCACTTGATGTAACGTGTTTACGTGCTTGCTTGTTTGCTTGCTGACGATACACATTTCTAAATGCTATAAATGTAATATGAATAGCTGGAGGCTGAAACCCTACCCATCTTCCACGGCAGGCTGAAAACGCATATGTTCAAACTGCGTCTTGGCCCAAGAAAAAACGGAAATACATACGTATTTATTTATTTCCTCTTTTTATACTGTAGCACTGTAAGCACATTTCCTTATTTGATTAATATGATGTACTCGAATGATTCTTATTTGGGTTATAGCTTCATTGTTTAGTGTACTTATTCTAAGCGCTTTGGACAAAAGCGTCAGCTAAATAAATACAACACAATGGACGGTGGGATTGTACAACATTCGTAGATTATCATAGAAACAACGAGGTATGCTTGCGCCACAAGGCCATGCTACGCAACCAGCACAAAGGACATGCAATAATGATTGACTTGTTCCTCGGGGTTTCCGAGGGACGTAGCGACGTGTATGAGAATGCTGCCACCTGCTGGTAGACTCTGGTAGTCCGTCACGTCACCTGTCGACTCTCTGTGAGGAGGCGTCGTAGTTTCATCACTACGAGCCACATGCGCAATCATTCATTCAACGTGATCGAGGCAACCCAAAGGAGCTATCCACCATGAGGGGTAAAGTAAACACGTTATTTTAAGAAAGTTTTACAGCCAAGATTTGACTTCTTATGTGTTTTAATGTAGCGTTAATGTTGGAGTGATGGCGTGGCATGTTATGATAAAGTCTTCAAACAACGATCGTTATAATTAATTGGTTAATTACTAAGAGGCAACAACATGACATGTTTATTTTCAACAACATGTTTATTTTTGAGACATTTTGTCCGGCTGCACGGAAGAGAGCAGTTCATAGCTGTGCAAGCATTAGTATAACATTTGCTAATCGTCTAATGTTGTTTTATTTCACAATGTCATTTTTCTCGTTTGATGTAATGTAATCTTTCTGTGTCCATAGGCTTTTTTAGGTCTGCAACAAGCGGGATCAGTGAATCATCCAGCGTACCGGAAAAAAAAAGTCAACACAACAAGCCCCCCAAAACACAGGTATCTGACAGTTTCACTAGGCTACTTGTCGCCGCTTGCCTTTTTGCTGAGATCAACAGAATTCGCCTTGTGATAGTAGGCTCGAAAGACATTGTACCACTCTCAATAATTTAACATATGAATACACGAAATACCACATTTTTTAATTCCATTTCCAAACCCAGCCTCGTTTACTGGACAGTGGAAGTCTACGCACCAACCCACTGATGGATCCAGTCCACAGGAGAATTCCTCTCGGGACAACAGTCTCTGTAGTTATTACTTGGATATGGTACTTACACTTTGTATATGTATTTAGGGGAAATTCTTTACTTCAATTATTTACGTCTTGACAAAGTCTGGGTTTGATTGAATACTCAGAAGCGCCACTTTCTCAACCCTCTAGAGTCGACCTCCATGACCCTTACGGTCAGCTCTCGTCTGAGTCTGAGATCCCAAGTCCTTCGGGGACCCCCCGGGAGACAGCCCACCCTCAGCCAGGGCAGACGGGCGCCGTGAGCACCGGCACCGCAGCGCGGAGAAGCGGAACCGAAAACCCAGACGCCAGACTGTCAAAACATGGCCGCCGTCTCAGTCCGAGTGGTAGCCAACATCATCGGGCATCATCCAGTCCTGGTGTTCCCAGAACCTGCAGCCAGATGTGCTGTGACCCCAATGGCAGATCCAGCCCTGGGAAACATTCTCGGGGGGAGAGTGAGTCACAGGCCATCCACTGAATACAGAAGCATGTGTTTTGCTATCCACTGCATGTTCTGGGTAGAACATGTATCACATGTATCATGGCGAATCTTACAGTGTACTACAAGATTGTGCATCCAATGCACTAAAGGGGTGTAGTGGTGTTAAAACTAAGCAAAGTTAACAAATGTTATGATTTGATATTATTGGACATTTTTCATCATCACCTTTAAGGACAACACAGCCTGTATTTAATGTCCAATTAGTTAATGGCAATTATTGCTTAAATTGTATATGATAATATTTGCTCTATAGTAGTTCTTTTTTCATGTGGAGCTTGGGGTAGGCCTACTTGTTTGTTTATACTTGATTGTTTATGTTAATCATACCCTCTGTTGCTCTACAGAAGGGTCATTGTTAAAACATGGTAACCCACAACTATCTCAAGTGACAAACATGACAACATTTAACAATGTTACACTGCATTCAACACACATGCCAGAAGCCACCATGCACAACAACCCTGGTTGTTGTGATAAGTATCCTCCCCACCCTTGGTTCTGCTGCCACATGACAAGCATAGAGGAAGACATTTGAGCTCCTCATCAGGTGCACTTGATTAGTTAATAATTTAGTGGCCCCTCCTCTCCCCGAGCCTTACACAAGCCTTGGTCCAGAGAATTCAGAATTTATGTTGACGAGGTGAAAACCAACCTGATCCACCCCACCCATTGCTTTTGGTTGTACATCAACCCAAAACTAATTGGGAGTCTGTATTTCTACAGTGAGAAAGGTTACACACACATTTGACACATTCGAGATAGTTGCCCGTCTCCTCGAAATTCACCCGCAGATTCGCCCCCGTGTTATACTCTGGGATCCCGTAACCAGAGGTTTAGCGGCGGAGACTGTTACACGGTGCATTCCTTGCATTTTTCAATCCTCGACTTTCATCACAGAAAAGACGAAACATCTGCAGAGTTCATTGAAGGGGGATGGAGCGAGCTAGCCCCTTATTTACGAGAGAAGAACATGACTAGCATGGCTTGATTTAATGCAGGTAAAGTACGGAACAAATCTTTCTGTAATTATTATATTTTTTAGACCACCTGCATGGAGCTGGACACATTTTTGTAATGACACATCTGTGCACAGACCAAAACAACAACTTTAACAAGACGACTTGTGGTAAGGCAAATGCCAGAGCTACAGGGGATGGCAAGTAGAAGCCAGACCAATAAAGCATTTGTTAATTACTTTTGTGGCACACTCAGCCTTTCATAGTTTGAGGTCCCTTGGATGCAAACTATGACAAACAGATTACAGGGCGGCTGGCCGCCATTTCCACCTCATTGGTCTCAAGGCTGAACAGTCTTTTGTCTTACCACATTTCATGCCGTTCACGTTGTTATTTGGTCTGTGTGTGGATGTTGGGTGGAAAATGTGTCCAGCTGTAATCCCAAGTCTAGACACATTGAACAATACATAGATTTGCTGTATATTTTCCCCACAAATTAATGAACTGGGGATGCCAGCCTGAAGGTTGCCATATCATTATGAACAATGTGTTGCTAGAGAGATTAATTTAATTTTTTTGGCTGTGTTTGGGGAAAAAAAAGTCACTTGAGAATGTTGTGGTGGGCATTTTATTCCTCTACACTGCTGACTGTGTTCTTTTCAATGCTGCACTGTGAGAAATATACATGCTGTCATCATCTGTGTTCTGTAGACAAAAGTATTTGGATCAAACATCTTAAGAGTCGCACTCATCCAACCGTGTCTGACATCTGTCAGCTGTTTCCCTTGGCCTGTGAAAGACGTCTTCAAGTTCTCATTTGGTTGTTTCAGTATGGGTTTCTGGCCTTGTTTGCACTGAACAGTACGATTTTGAATACTCAGATTTTTTTTTTGTTAACTTATTTTCTGTCGAGATAATGGGCGTATGCACAAACATTTACTTAAACATCAGATGTATCCAAATGTTTGGTTAATACTGATTTGAGCCCTGTTCTGTATAATTGCAATTTTGCTGTTGCCACTGAAATATTCAGGTGTGTGTTTGCTACATGCGGTAGCCTACAACAAGGTTTTTATTTTGTTGTTTGGTTGTTATTAAAATGCTTTGTTTGTTGTTCAGCAGTGGCTGGTAGGTGGGTGTTGACTCTGCGTCGTTTCTTTTGTTGTTTATATTGTAGAAGAGCACTTCTCTCTGAGCTGTCCGAGGTCGACGCTTGGACTCGAGGTGCTGCAAACATCACAGAGCAGAGGCCACCAGGACACAATGGAACATTATTCAAAAGCTGAACAACTACGATGGCCTGGCGATAGATAGCCTTCTTACCGGTGTGGTACTGAGCAAACCGCATGGGAGACAGATAGTGAGCTGAGAACACTATCCCGAGCCACTGTCTGATTTTAAATGGCCCGTGTGACAGCACTTAACTTGCTGTCTGCTGTTGGTTAGCTAATAGCTGACGGATGGCAGTTCTAACAAATGACTCGCAAATTGTAGCTCTTTAAAATCTTGACTTACACCTTTTTTTTTTTTTTATCGTCAAGTCAAACAGAAGGAAATTAAAAAGTACCGGTATGTAAAGTGGTTCATGCTTGTCGATGGCCATTCACAGCGCTGTTCCTCACCACTCTGAGGAAGTCACGCTGTTTCAAGTGAGCCAATGTGGCCATGCTGCTGTGGTGGATCAGGGCCCGGAAGGTAAGGCGAGCGCAGGGCGCCCAAAACGGACACGTCAAAACCAGTTATATTCCGTGACGCGGGCTCGACGCCCGAACCCACCGTCATCCGTTTGCTTTCGTCCAGTACTGAAGGTGAAAGAGCACATGAGCTGTGTAGATACGCTCCCACTGTGCGGTGGGTCACGTCTACATGTCCACCTCTGCATCCTCAGTGAAGGCTCTGGAAACACCAGCGTGATAAAAAGCCATGCCAGGGTCAGGGACCAACGTGGAAATGCGTCCATTAACCTTTTGATGAGCAGATTGACATTGTTCCCTTAAATGTTGTCAAATATGTAATCCCCTTGTTAATTTTGTATTCCCATAGTGGAATACAAAATATGTTGGCTGTTTCAGAAATAAAACATTTAATATGTTGGATGCAGTCATTTTGGCACCGGGCGAAACGTGAATGTGTTGCTGAGGCTGCAGTTATGATCACCGTGTCAAAGCCCCAGTTTGAACAATACCGCGGGGTGAATACCCAAAGTAGCAAACCAAAAGCATTAAAAAGAGCAACCACCAATGCTGCAGTTCCCATTTTGGCTCCAGTGAAATAAGTGCATACATTCATCTATTGAGAGAAATGTGTGCTGTTCTAACGACACCCTTTCGTAGGGTGGCAATCCCTTTGAATGGCATTCATCCAAAGGCCTTGAGGACACGCACACCAAAAGGCTGTTTGCTACAAGGCCAAGGACAATACCTTCAGCACTTTCCTTTTTAAAGCGCAGAGAGAAGCGGACACCCACACCGACACCAGATATGTCCACGGCCAGAGAGGGGCTCGGAGACGGGGCGACACTCCACTCGTGACTTCTTGACAAACAGGCCTTGAGCGCTGATTTCTGTTCATTTGGAAACTCGCTGTTCGCCTCAATACCTTAACCTTTCCTGTATCAGTTTTTATATGTTCTTTAACCTATACCTTACCAAAGATTATTTAAAAAAGAATGAACCTAGTTGCTCAACCTTTTTATTTATAACATCACAAAAAAGTTTAAAGCATTGTATCTGTGTGATATATATATATATAGTACATTTAAAATTAAATTATTTAAAAACAGCATTTTTTTTCCAACAGTTGTCTAAAACATTAAATATAGGTGACGGTTACAAAGGGCAGCAAATGTCCACTCTGTCGTTTTTTTTTTTTTTTTACTTTCAGTTCAACAGTTTGTATTAGAAATCAATGCAGCGATTGTAATACTACAAACCATTTTCTATAACAGGAGTTGCCATACACCCTGGCTGCTTATTCCGACATAATTCCTCACATTATAGTTTTGAAAACAGTGATTTTTTTATGTGCAATTGCTTTAGATATCCATCAATAACTGCCTTGTTAGCACTGGCTGAATGTTTTGAAATATGTCACAATACAAAAAAGACTGTCCTTTACATGGACCTGTGTATACTTTAACTGTGAATAATGATAAAGTGTTCCCAAACAGGACATAATTGATGTTTAAACCATTAGAAATCTTTGAGGTAAAAGTTGTCTTCATTAGAAATGGGTTCCACACTACATTACTGCATAAAAACATTTTTTTGGGGGAATTGTATTCCACATTTTTTAAAGAGTCTTATTGGAAATAATGTCTAAAATGATCTCCTTGATAATATATTCAAACATGTAAAATATCTGTTGAGCGATGTTGTACATTTTGGCCAAACAGATGACTTGTTGAAAGTAAAAGTGAAAGGACATCCATGTACAAAACACATACACAGTCTATGGACTTCCCAAGAAGGCCTCATGGGCTTCACGAGGCAGCGTGATGGGTGCCTGCAGGGGGGCCGTCTTGGTCCGGCCTGGGGCTGGAGGGGTCCTGGGGCTCCACGGAGACCTCCACCATACCCAGTCCGGTGTTGGGAACACCAGTGTTCATAATATGTCTCTGTAAGTGTTTGATCCAGTCCTCCTGCACCGACAAGGGACCCTGGAAGACGAGGTCACAAAACCTACCACCGACAAAAACAAACAAATCCTTGGATGACGACGTTGCACAAACCCATGTGATTCCACGAGGAATCACATGGGTTTGTGTGGTAAGTGATCACAGGAAATGGTACAGCGTTGCATTTTCCTTTTGATTTGGGTGTAGTAAGTTGTACTCAATGGTGCAGTGTGTAGGAGTTAGTGGCATCCAGAGGTGAGGCTGCAGATTGCCCCCCTCCACCATTGCCAACTGTGGTGGAGCTAGCCAACGTCATGAGACTGACGGGCAAGATGTACTGCCCAAAATAATCAGGGAAGAGTTTCCCTGATGGACCAGAAATGGTCTGATACAGGGGCAGATTCAACCAGAACTAAACCAGAAGATTGGCACTCAATTGGCACTCAAATTAGACACTAATTGGCATGCAAATTAGACACTGTCTTACCAACAGCCTCTTTAACTCTCTCATCTTATACATTTTCTGCCGTTGTATAATGGTGTACCAAAGTCAAGTTGAGGGAAAACTACAACCTGAAATAACAAAAGTTTAAGTAGGAGAAAAGCTTGACTTCTTTACCTGCATGTGAGTCTGTACATTTCTTCTGGAGTCTGTGGTAAGGGCAGTGTCTTCTTCTTGGAGCCAGGTCTTGAACGAGGTCTTCGTCCTTTGCAGTCAATTGCTAAAGCAAAAAATGGTCAACTCTGGTCAGTTAAGTCATACAACATCCATGATTACCATGCCATTTTAAAATGCCTTTCATCCCAGCGGCATTAATCTTTAAAATCAATATTAAACATCTTGATGAAATGAGATACTTCCATGAGGCGAAATTACCCCTCCAGCCCGAAGGTATTTGTTGACGTTGTCCATTTTGATTTGTAAATCAGCTATGATTTTGGTTCAAGTCACTCCCTCTTGTGGTATACATGCATTCTGAAACCGGGCAGATGGCAAGCCATTGACTTTCCATTCTATTCCCAACTCAGTGTTTAGCAGCTCCCATAGCTGTGAATTTGTTGTGTCCCAAAAAAATGCAAGCACATACAAACTGACCTGGCTAAGTGGTTTTCACGAAATGTGCCAAACACACAAATCCCAGAGGTATGATTCTGTATTTCTATACCACTGGGCATGTTCACAGACTTACCCAGGCACACATTTAGCAGTCTGAGCGAAGATTGTGGCTTTGTTTTAGCCAGTGTGATTTTTCTGATTCTGCGTACAGGACAACATCAGTGTCAATAGGTCAAGAAGGTATGGGGGTGTTTTTTTTTTTTTTTTTACTGATCAGAACCCAGTTTCTCGGAGCACCACAGTGGCCTCTGAACACAGAATCAAACGTGGATTTGTTTACTCGTGGCAATTATGGGAGAACACTGCGTAGCCATGGTAGTTCGCATGCACTTACTGCTGAACACTCGTTTGGAATGTAGAATGTGTTTCAATTGCTGGCCCACTGCCCAATTTCTTTAATATGCATACATTGCAAGGAAGTGAGCAAAATCATGGCAGAATTACATCTCGGCATAGATGACATCAACTGACCTGGGGCGTTAGCAAACCAGCCACATCCTTTAAAAGGATGACTTGATGGGTACGTGCTCAACAACTTAATGAAATAGGTCCCACAATCACCCATTGTGCCATAGTGTGTAGCCAATGCTATTCATACTTACTTGCTCCATCAAGTAAGGCATTCCTCTTTCGTTTTGCGTACGCCCGCAGATGATTAGACAAGCTAACTCCACTGTGGAAGGTTGCATTGCAGTGCAAACAAACCTTTCGGTTGAACTCGCCTTTCTCTGGTTAGACAAAACAACAAAAATGTCAACAGGGAGTCATTTAGGCTTCGTTCCTCGGCTAGTCGTGTAGGATAAATATTTCTAACGCATGTAACCCGCATGACCAGCCATAACCTTTGAACAGGTCATGGAGATTGGTGACATCTGCCATAAACCTAATTTATAGTCATCTGGCGGTAGCTGTGCAGCATGAAAAATCATGTGGCGATTTGTCCCGTGCCGCAAACCTCTGACATTTAGCAGAGTGCACAAACTGCACGTCCACAGCTGTGTTACTGCGAATACGCAACTACAAATGCCATGGCAATGTGCACTTCTCACAAAGGGCACATCACAGCAACTATAAATGCAAGCTATCTTTTAAAATAAAACCTTATCCGGCCAGTTTGTCAGACAATAAAACAAACTACAACATACCTGCAATTGAGTTTTGTAGTGACGTGTCAAGTCTTGATCCTGCACCCTGTTCAGTATCTAAACAAACTGCTAATGTGGATTTTGACATTTGAGAAGAACCCTTTATTCTTGACTCTTCTTGGCACTTTCTCTTCTTCAGAATTCCTATCAAGGCACTCGCACTTGAGAGTGAACCTTTAACCTCCAACTTCGTCTCAAGCTGCTTTTTTTCAGATGCAATGCCCAACAAAGAGAACTGGGGTTTTGTGAACTGTGGATTGGCATCATTGCAGATGGTTGGAATATAATTATTTTTAAAGAGTCCAGTTAGAGAATGTGTCCTGGAGAGCTTTGAAGAGAAATTATTTCGTTTCTTATTGAGAATTCGAATAGCTCTGTGGACCTCCTTCTTGTCCCGCATTAGTTCTCGAAGTAAGCATAACGGGGTCTTGTTCTTCGATTTAATTGGTCTACCAAGCTGTTTCAAGTGACCTCGAATGTGGTTGGACTGTCCAGTCCTGTTATCAAACGAGTCCCCACAAAGTGGACAGGAATGGATCATCTCAAGGTCATCAGAGTTTCCAAGAGGGTCTGCAAGGGATTCCAACTGTACTGCTGTGAAAAGAGAAAAACAAAATTAAGAACCTTTCAGTCACAGTATTTTCGGTGCATACTCAAATATAACCAAAACTAACTCATTACCTTTTTCCAATTGTGGAATGGGAGACAACCTGCGCCGTACTCGTGGCTTTTTGTCTCGGGAAGCCACATGTTCAGCAGGAACTACATGCCTCTCATTGTAATTCAATCCAACCCGATGAAGATGGCCTCTTACATGATTGGATAACCCGACACCAGAGTCAAAGACTTCAGGGCAGTACGGACAGGATTTTTCAAAATCTGACGAATCGTCGGTGAAGGATCCTTCCATTGTCATCGAGTGGGACTCAAAGCCGCCTCTAAAGACCTCCGTTTCGACGCACTCTTCCTTGATATCGGTTGTGTCTTCATCATTCCCATCAGTCGTCATCTTATCAAACAACCTCTTAGATGCCTGCAGAACACCCCTCATCGACATCCTTCTGCTGTATGTATAAATGTGCTTTTCTTCCTGCTTGACATCATCATCATCAAAAAGGTTAGTGTTGGCAAGAGTTTCTTTGAACTGAAAAATGTCCTTCTCTTCACAGTTTGTGATCTCTTCGGGAAGGTTCAACATCTTTGGACTTGGCAAGTGTTTCGGTAAAATAAAGCATGAATCCTGTTCTGTGGTGTTTCGAAAAGGGGTTGACATTTTTCTTTTTGACGGGGTCTTTTTAACAGCCTGATCTGAAGTGGGCTTGCGTATTCTGTTGCATTTAATGTCTTCCTTGGTAACACCAGAGTTTGTGTCAGGATTTTGCTTTTCACCATTTGAGGATGAACTGGATTCTGGAAGTTTAGCAGGAAGCATTCCTGGCAAGTGATCTGGCAAATTATTTTTGTCCTTGCTAGAGGTGTGCGTAGATGTAAAGCCATCATCACTTTCTTTCTTGCGTTTTGCTTCAGTTTCTTTGTCATGTTTTTGTCGAGAAAGTAGGACATTGATAGATTTGTCAAGCTTTGACTGGGTTTCTTGAGACTTGAGAAATCTCTTTCTCACCTTTTCATGCTCGTACAAGTTGGAAAAGTTAATTGAATTAGCTTTTTTGGGGGGCACCATTTTTTTAGAGTTGGTGTCAGCATTTTCCATTTTACAAGACACTTGCTTCTCAACAGGTAGTGGTGCATTTGTCTCGCTCTCATGTAACATGTGTGTTGATTTGTATTTCTCAACAGTCAGTTTATGACGACACTGAAGATGATTTCTAAAAACATTTTTACTGAGAGCTCGGTATGAACAAATTGTGCAAGAGAAAATACCAGCCTCGTCCTTGCCGTTATCCCTGTGCTGCGAGGAGTTATGTCTCCGAAGACCTCTCGCAGACACCGACTGGAATTTACATTTTTGACATTTAAAATAACGCTTGGTTTTATGGTGTGTCAGGGCATGTTCAACAAAAGAATCCTGGCAGTGTGTTTGAAATGAGCATTGAGGACAACAAAGTGCACCATTTTCAGCCTCAATTGTGTCAGACACATCATTGATTCCTTCAATTTGTTTTTTCCTTTTCTTCGGGTGAACAGCCATATGCGCCAAAAGTGAGCTGCTCTCTCTGAAAATATGTCCACATTCTTGGCATATAAAAGGACTTGGCGACATAAAGGAAAGATCTGAATGCAATTCCGAGTGCTGTTGCAAACTGATCTCTTTTCTGAAAACGAGGTGACATTTTGAACAGGGGTAGGATGATGGCTTAGGCTCTGAGTGAGAATTTACCAGAAGTCTTCCCTTTAAGGGTGAAAGCCTATGACTTATACTGTTATCAAAAGAGTTTATTGTTGGGGCATTGTATAAAATTTGCTTGATGGCCTTAACAGTTCCATTAGGATACTCTGATGTGTTCTCAGTTGATGAAGATTTGGAATGCATCCTCAGGTTTTGTACCTTGCTCATGGGGATGGAGTGTGCTTGGTCTTCTCCATCATGAGAGTCTTCAGATGAATTATGTCCTATATTAGGGTAAAGATCTTCTGAGGGATCTACCATAACCACCATATCCATCTTACGTTTCCTCCTCTTTTGAATTCTAGAAGCTGCAACTTCCTTTTGCATCTCCTCCCCTGGGGATTCGTCATGGTCATCCCACAAGAACTGCATGAACTCTTTGTGAGGGTCCCACTGAAGATCACCGGCACTACTAAAGTCATCTAATGAGTCTGCGGGTGAATCAACATCAAATCCCCATATGCCTGCAGTATCAATTTCCTGGACCGTTTTCAATGGTGTGATGCTTTTCTCCTCCTCTTTCTCTGTGGACAAGCTGTTGAGATCATGTGCCTGTGTAGCCCTATGTGAGGAAGGTCCATTTCCTAAGCCAACTGGAGACAACATATCGGCGTTTGACAAAACATCAAGAACCCCGTTTTGTTTGGCAAGGGACGGCTTGCCAAAAGAGTCCATGTAAGATAAGGCCGCTTGTGTCATTCTCACTGGCTCTTGAAGGAGTGTGAGGGCATTCATCTCGGGATCTGTATCTTTGTCATCTTCATGATGAGCTGCCAGGCATGACATTTCTGTGGCCTTGACCTGAAAGAGAAAATGGGATGTTCTTAGTCCATTTTGAAAAAATTACACAAATTTGTACAGGGTCAGTACTTTATGTCCTCTAGTGATGAAGAAACAACTGCTACTACTTTAAATGAATAATTTACCCTTAAAGTACATTTCTATAAATGATGGGTTCAAATATTTTAATGTGGAAAAAACAACTTTTAGTAGGGTGAGCAACCTCAAAGAGGTCTTCCCCCTGACAATCCCTTGATGAGAAAGGCAGAACAAGGTATCTCCCCCTTCAAATGAAAGACCAAAACACAACGTTGTTTGTCTTGTAGTGCAGATACTTTAATAGTTTCTAAAACCCTTATCATTGCGGTGGTCTCCGTGTTTGTTGATTGCTTGCTCTGAGATGGCTTAGGCGTACTCTGTACTCACCCATAATATTTGAATAAATATATCATTGTTAAGTGTCAAATTCACTGAACGCTGACAGAAATTTTAGTCTTTAGTAAATTGGGTCCAAGTGAAGTGAGCGCAAAATGAATGAAAACCCAGCTAGTGATAGTAAGCTCATGGCAGTCTGTTGGTAGAGATAAGTGCTGTGGACAAAACTAAAATCATAACTACTTTTCAATGTTGTATAGGATATTTATATCTCGGGTACCTCCTGTTGAACACACTGCTTCCACGGGGGGAGCAAGAAAGTCAGTACAATGGCAGAAGAAGGTAACATCGAAAAGCTTTGGTAACTAACTGTGCTTTGAATGTTTCATGTAAATCTATATAAATATTAGGGGTGTGTATTGGCAAGAATCTGGCGATACGATACGTATTATGATACAGGGGCAACGATATGTTATATTGCGATATATTGCAATACTGTAGGAACAACAATATATTGAGTTTTTTTTTTAAATAATTTAATTGTAGGAAACCTCATAGCATAGTAAACACACAATGAAGTTACATGCTTAACATCAGCTTGCTGAATTCAAACAAAGGGATCTATATTTGTATGTGACAAGAAATACAAGCATTTGCAGGATTTTTTGGATAAACAAATGAAAAAACTAAGTTAACAGACTTCTTGACTCTGTTAAAAGGTTATCCCTTAACTGTATTATACTGTATAAGCAGGTTCAAATTTCTGAAGTTGAAAAAAAGGAAAGTCACTGCAACATCCGCTCTTTATGTGCAGGCTGAAGAAATTAATATCTGCCTCTCAAATACTTGCAAATATAGTCCCTGTACAATCTAACATAATACTTTTTGTGCAATATCAACAGTCATTAGCTTAACATGAAGAAAAAATATGTAAACAAACAATGTTACATTAAAGTGATGGTTCAGAGTAAAATTCACCCTGAGGTAATTTCCACCAATAATCCAGCCAAATACCCCATCAGATGCATTTTTAGCGACGGTCAATATTTATCAAGTTTAGGGGTATCAGCCGAATGGCTTAGTACTGGAGTGAATGGTACAGTGTGTATATCTCGTAAATTACCCCACTAATAATTCATGGATTGTTACCCAACTTCTGTAGTAGTTCATATAGGGTCTGTACTCACAAAACGAGGCATTTGAAAGTTTGTAAGTACACCAGGAGTTTATTTAAAAGAGCACTTTCCTGATAGCTTCAACTCTCTGCTGCTAACGCTACCGCTGCGTTGACGTCACTTCCGTCTTTCCGGAAAAGTTCGTAAAAGTCCTTTTCAACTATATACAAATAAATGGGAATATAAAATCTAAACTATGGATTTGGGGACTGTCGTACACAACAAACAATGTACATAATATCAAGTATTCAATTATTTCAGTTGTCAATACATTTCGATGGAGTGTTGAATTCACTAACTTTTTCCTTACACTTGTGAGTTTTGAAGAGGACTTTTACGAACTTTTCCGGAAAGACGGAAGTGACGTCGACGCAGCGGTAGCCTTAGCAACAGAGAGTTGAAGCTATCAGGAAAGTGCTCTTTTAAATAAACTCCTGGTGTACTTACAAACTTTAAAATGCCTCGTTTTGTTAGTACAGACCATATATGTACTACTACAGAAGTTGAGTAACAATCCATGCATTATTAGTGGGGTAATTTACGAGATGTACACACTGTACCACTCACTCCAGTACTAAGCCATTCGGCTGATACCCCTAAACTTGATAAATATTGACCGTCGCTAAACATGCATCTGAGGGGGTATTTGGCTGGATTATTGGTGTAAATTACCTCAGGGTGAATTTACTCCGAACCACCACTTTAAGGCTGTAGATATTTTAAGACATCTGCTTAGAGGTTCACAACGGAGGTTCAAAGTACTTATCAAAAGAAAATATGGTCTCTATACCTTCAAACCTCATAGCACTTTTACTGGCTGTTACCACAAAGAAATTAGCATATACTCTGTGCTACATACTATACACTCTATAATCAACTATGAAAGTACTTGAGGGATTCTTAAAATATCAACAACAAAATGTAAACTGTTATTAACAATATAAAATACAAAGCCCTGCAACATCCACTTTTTCAGTGACATCTCAATAAAGGTATTTACCATCAGGTATTTACATCTGCCTAAATAAATAAAAGCTTGCAGGACTCAGTTCTGATTTTTTAATCTCAAGGTTTTTGTGGAGGAATACAAGCTGGTCCACATGCCCAGGACGCTTAGGACGCTTCTCTGTGCATTCACAATGTCTCCTGGGAAGAGAAAACTCCGCAGAGACGCTTGTTCCAGGAATGCATAGGAAACATTTTGCTACTCTGAAGAGCTGAGGGTGCTCCTGTTCATGGTCCCTCCAACAACTCGGATTTCGAGGATTTCGTGTGAGAGGCAAAGGGGTCTAATCTTTAAACCTCTTTACCTCAGCTGTGGCAGCATCATCTGCCGACTTTGGTGCTGTTTTGTCACCAGTAGCGGCATACGTTGTGCCAAGCAAGTCTGCCAATGCACATGAGGTCTTTGGTCTCTTTAGGGATGGCTGAGGGATAGAAGCAGGGCTGTGTGATCAGCTTCCTCTGGGACATTGTCCACTTGTTTGTCAGTGTCCTCTTGCAGCTGAAAAACATGGCAGGTCCTTAAACCTGGGATCAACAGCTGATGCCATGTACAGTGCCTTCCTCTTATTGTATTTCTTTCCCAGATGTTGTGCAATAGCAGCCTTGATGTCCTTTACAGACTGTGTGTCATCATCAGGGTTTTCTTCTGCACCCAATAAAAGCTTGGCATGAAGAGGAGCGATGAGGGATAGTGTTGGCATGCTCTCCTCTGACATGACCAGGGTGGCATCCTTAATGGGCTTGAGTGCTCTTACCACCTCTTCTGCACACGTGATATCAGACTCGCTTAATGTGAAGATATCTTTTTCACTTCTCCTGACCTCTGCTGAAAGCAGAACTGGGCAGATGGCTGGTTGCTGTTCTAAAAATTGTTCATCATCTCATAAGAGCTGTTCTATCTTGTAATAACGTCTGTGATCAACCTATGACTTGGCAGCTGGAGTAGGCGCTGTTTTGGCTTTAACTGTTCACTGGCTAGTGTGCTGGGCGTAAAAAAGGTTGTTACACGTCTGACCCTGCCGAGAAGTCGCGCCACTGATTGTATTTTCAGTGCTCTCTGTGACGCCAGATTAAGGCTGTGTGCAAAACACGTATGTGCGTCAAGCCTGCGAGTCTCGCCGCGACAGTCATATTGGATGCATTATCTGTAACAATGACGGGGTCTTTTCCATCCAATCCCCATTCAATCAGAGCCTCCTTCAGTAACGCTGCTATGTGTTTCCCCGTATGACTGTCATGCATGGCTCGGGTTTGCAGTACATGTGACTTGAGGTTCCACTGGTCATCTATGTGATGAGCTGTAAGAGTTACATACGATTCAGTGGACCTCGAAGTCCAAGCGTCGCATGTCAAGGCGACTCCCCCTGCTGAGCTGAGCGAGTCCAGCACCGTCGCTTTGACTTGTCCATACAACTTCGGGAGAGCGATGTCCGTGATGTGTTGTCGGGAAGGGATGGTGTTCCGGGGCTCCAGTGTTGTCATCATATTACGAAATCCCTCAGTCTCCACAACACTCAGAGGGCGCATGTCTTTGCAAATAAAAGAAAGTACTGACTGTGTTATGTTTGTTGCGCGAGTTGAGGTCGCTGGTAGTTTCGAAAAGTTAACTTCTTTAGTAGTTCGTTGAGCAGGATCCACTCGTTTCACGTTAGCCTGCAATGCTACGTTGTCAAAGTGTCTCGCCACATGTGCTCGCAAATTTTTAGTATTGCCCAAGTACTTGACTCTGGCGTTGCAGAGTTTACAGACCGCATGGCTCTTGTCTGACTCGGTACTGCCTTCCTTTGCTTTAAAACCAAAATATGCCAAAACATCAGCTTTAAACGCTGCTGGAGCCGTGTGTATGATCTTGTCCTCAGTCATTGGTGCACTGTGCTAAGTTCATGATTAGCATAAAGTTGCCACAGACTGGTACTCTCGCGGGATTTCATTGTTTCTTTGGCACGGAGGACGTTATATAAATAATCGATACAGTGCTTTTGAATATCGATACGGTATCGTGAAAAAAATATTGCGATATTTAAGTGTATCGATATTTTCTTACACCCCTAATCAATATCCCGACAAAAAAGCCTTATTAATCTTTGCCATTTGTTGCTCATTATGTTTTGGGCTTCATGTGAATTACTATTTCAGAATGGGTCAAAGTGGCAGCCAGTTGGGGGGTTTTGGTGTTCAAAATGTAAACGAATTAGCTAATTTTATTGAATTAATTTGGTTTGTATACAACAATGGTTAACCTAGCAAATAAAACGCCTGAAATCTGTTCTGGTGACCTGCTTACTGTATTAGCAGCAATTAAATGTTTCACCTTCTTATGACAAATGTACTCTTTGTAAGTCGCTTTGGATAAAAGCGTCTGCTAAATGCCCTAAATGTAATGTAATGGTTTGTTAACAACAGCCTAAAAAGTAAGAATGTAATCTAAACAATTTTTATTGTTTGCCATTCCCTCTTATCAGCGTGATCCTATGCTTATAGCTTGATGGCTGATAAATCTGATTTATCCACAGCTGTAAACTACCCAGCATAGCATTATCTACAGCTGTAAACTACCCAACCTAAAATCTATAGTTGTGAACTACCCCACGTAACATTATCTACAACTGTTTAAGTAATCCACTCATCTAATGGTAAGCAAGTTAATGTGACTAAGCGAAATGTGAACACATCTTGTACATAAACATGATTTCTGCTGAGGTACGTCGTAGACAGATTTTCACCATGACGCCATTTGTTATCGTTTTGATCGAGCGACCACTGGCGGCAGAGATGACATATTATACGTTTTACACCAATTAGCATAATGTTACATTTTCTGTTATGTTCTGCATCAAGGGAAATAATGCTAACTGCATTGGGCACAACAGCACTCAGACCCAATACAAAGAATTCAGCAACACTAGACTGCACACAACAACATTTGGAACAAATAAGTGCTAAGAATGCACAGTTTAGAGTGTCTACAACAAGTCAAGAGATTCCACATTGTCATGTAACCAATTTAATGGGTTTTGCTGTTGTTTGGGAATTTTGTCACAAGCAGCAAAAGACGATCCATATTTGCCACATTGAGAGCAGAGATTTAATAGCCTCATCTAGAGTCTATGGCCAAGACTAATTAATATTAAATGCTTAATAACTTGTTGATGAAATAAAACTGTCAAATGGGACCTCATTAAATACATAATATGTACATGAAGTGGCCACTGTGATCTGAACAAAACAGAGGATAAATCTATTCACTTTGTGTTGCAAGAATTAAATAAAATTTTCCCAGTGACCTAGAATAGGGACTGCATCCAACCACCTTCAGGCCATAGGAGGAACTACATGCTAGCTGGTTCCGCCAGGGCTAGACAAACAGGGCGTGATGTCTACTGCTTGACCAGTGTTTCCTCTACATTTAGGAGTAGCGGCACTCCTTCAAATTTATTTTAAAAAATTTTTTTTAAATTGTTGACGCAAATACACCACCGCCACATCTCTCCATCTTCACAGCAGAGTCCTGTCGGGTACTTGGGAGCACTAAGGTAAACTACAGATAACTATCTTGCTCGGGCCATCCTAGGGCTGGGCGATATGGACCAAAAGTCATATCTCGATATTTTCAAGCAGAATATCGATATAAGATAAATATCGATATTTGTTGACGCAATAACATATTTGCTGTTGCCGCGCTCCAACTCGTCATTCTACATGGGTGGCGCCGCTGTGCGTTCATTTCCAGCCTGCCTGCATCGCGGTGCTCATTAATCTGCCTTGCTGATTGCAAACTCAATCGTTAATTTGGGTGTAGGACAGGGTAGCTAAACATTTTAAAATGAATAAGTCAAAAACAGTCAGAGCAAGCGGTGGCAAATGTCACCATTCTCGAATTTGACAATGCGGTCCCGACGTTACAGGAACGATAGCCTATGCCGAAATCGTTTTATTGTAGCCTAGTATAGTAGAAACTACAGTATATGAATGTTTTAATAAAAGGCAAAATTCTGCAATCGTAGCAAAACAGGGTGCAGGGTGCAGTCAGTCTATGCATAGCATCTTATATAGGCTAAGCAGCGGCAATGTTTCTTAAAAGACGGATCAGAACGCTCCGATGCTTCGTGAAATATATATATATATATATATATATATCGTCCGTTATCATAAAATATCCGTTATGTTATCGTCCGTTCATTTGATATTTTATGTCATCTAGCCAACGTGTCATTTAGATTCGATGTAGCCAGCAAAAGCGAATGAAAGAAGCGCAGTCGCGCAGAAGTTGCCTGCCCACAAAAGTGTGCGGCAGCGTCGCTACAAAGTATCTGTGAAAGCCACACGTTGTACACAGAGAGATAGTGCCTCGCAGAGAAGAGACCGAAATAGCAGGCGGCAGGCGCGGCTCGAAACGGCTGTTATTTGGAACAAAGTGCTGTACTTTAAACGCAAATGAAACTATATCGATATTGACGATAGCGTCTCGTTCCATATCTTGTTTGAAAAAATATCGATATATTTAAAATATCGATATACCGCCCAGCCCTAGGCCATCCTTAAAAATATTTCGGTTTGCCGTAACCTGACCGACCCTGTCAATTTAGGACCGACCCAATTATATATATTTTTTCCCTTTAAGTCCGGCCAACTTGTGGGTTGTAAACTTGCGTTAAGACTTACCGTTTTTTTTTTACTCTTCCAACAACTAATGCAACTACAATAAAACCCTATAAATTATATTTTAGTAAGTATCGCGAAAATAAATTGCCTACATACACACACACGTAGGCTACGTTCTTTCTTTTATATTCGCTTCATTTCATCAATGGTTCGCGCTTGTCTGTTATTGTGGCTGCGGCTGCAGTAAAGAAAATGTTCGCGGTCACTATTAAAGTTATACAGGTTCAGGCACCGTAGCAATACATTTAAAAAATGCATTAAAATATCTCAACACCGCTATAACATGACACAAAGTTCTGGAAGACCTGTGCCCAGATCAGCGGGCCACCTCTCGCAGTGTTTCCCTATCACAGAGCCTTAGAGCTCTTCTTTACCTCTCTCTACAACAGAGCCTTGGAGCTCTTCTTCAAAAAAGAAGAAAAAATCACTGTTCAGAGGCAGGGTGCAAACTGTGCCACTGATTCCAAGGCCATGTATAGAAATGATTATTTATTGTTTTTGCTTTTATTTATTTCATTTCTATTGTTTTATTTATTTATTTGTTTTATTCATTTTTTAATTGTTACATTCAGCGGGCCATTGAATAAATTTGTTGTAAAAGTAAAATCTGCACTCAAGTGTCATTTGTTTGCACGGCAACGGCTCCCTGGAAAGCCTAACCCTGCTGCTGAAAAAGCTCCTAGAGGAAAGACTGCTTGATCCACGATAGTTTATTGTTTTGTTTTAAACATATTGTTATCAGGCACGTCAACATTCCAAAAAACATGGATTTTCCAGAGAAATTGCATCACTGGTACCTACGGTACTGCATAAAACTAAAGGCCTGGTTATACTTCTACGACTGCGTAATCCGTAGTCCAACTGTGTAACTATGGAGACCCTGCCTCGAGCCCTCATAGTTCTCCGTCGTGGTGACGGATACGGAATGCAATCCCGCTTGACCAGTAGGGGTCGCTACGCAAGACTGGCCATGACGTTCACGCAAGTAAATAAGTACACAAGGAAAAAATAGTTAAGAGGGGATCAATTATTAAATAGAAAAGGGGATACATTATAAATGAAATGCTTTTAAAAGTAAAAACCGTACACAAACTAAAAAAAACAAACAAAAACAAATTATTTACAACAATTTAGTGCAATTTGCCACCGTCTCTTAAGTTTCACAAGTTCAAGTAGGTCGGCTTGCATTTTGGAGCTTTATGCGTCCATATAGTAAAGCGTATATATGTAGCGTATATATAGCGTATATATAGCGTATAAAGCGTATATATATAAATGGCGCTGCCAGTGTTTACGTTGTGATAGAAGTCGATAGTGATAGAATGTGATTCATTGTGAGTCATTCATGTGTAAATGACGTGTTGAGAGGACCAATTGCAGCCCTTGCGGTCTCCGTTGTGCGTTGACGGAGTGACGGATACTTAAAAAATATTTCAGGCCGACGGAGACGACGCAGAGGCTCTCCGTCAGGCTCTCCGTCGACGTAGAGGGCTCTCCGTAACCGACGTACGGCACTTTATGCAGGAGTATAAACTAGGCTTAACGACTACAGCCACGCATTCAGAATTTTGGCGATGACTTGGTACCGAAGTATCCGTTGTCGTGACATCCCTAGTCAGTATGTCTTCTATGATCTTCAACCCCTTTTATCACCGTTATGAAAATAGCGCAAGTTAGAAAAAACTAGCAAATCTCCATCAACCAGTTTTCTGAGGCATTTTGACGTCCCGATGAGCTCATAAGCTGTATGCTGTACGTGGATGTATGGAGCTCCGTCTGGCCAGTGGTCGTCGTTGACAGCTGTATCTGAGAGAGTGTTGGGATTGGGACACTCGTAGTGCAGTGTCACATGGTATGTGGCTCGTTTCATATACAGCTATTAGAGATTAGCTTTTTTGGGACCGATCACCAAAATCATGATCTGCCGATTGCCGATCACTGCCGATCACAGAATGGCAGGGGTATTGGAATCTTCCATGCTAGATTATCCAGCTCATCTGTTTGTTGACATTTCCAAATGCCTCGCAGTAGCTTAAAAAAGGCGGGCTTTCATAAACACAGACGTAAATGTGTAATTAGTATGAAAAAAATAGACTTTAACTGTCAGGCTCAGAAATAAAAAGCTTGATGCCTGATGGACACGGGCCGGGCTTGGACAGAAAATTATGTCCCGATCCGCACTCTACTTGGGATGGGATCAATCAATTACCGTACCATGGATCAAGGCAGGTTAGGAGGTGACGGAATCCTGTATCTTCCACAATGGATAGAGGATGTTCATCGAGGCAAATTAATTCCATAATTCTATATGTGGTGTCTTTCCACCTCTTACTGTCCCTGCTGTATGGTTGACGTTGTTGAAATGCGTCACTCACAGTCGGCTGATTGAGGGATGGGGATGAGCTCAACGCTGGCTTCGGCTGGTATAGGTTGTCATACTTGGCATACCAGTTGTATAATGTTCTAAGATGCCTAATGAGGTTAGTGGTGTTGAAATGTTGTGTCCCTCGTAATCCTTGAGGGATTTCAGCATGACATAGGCCTACATTGCAAACGGCATATTTTACGTCTTTGTCGGATACTTTGAAAAAAGTCCAGACGGGAGAACTCATGCTTCCACTTTCACTTTTGATCGGCACTTTGAGTTCGCCGATCAAGCTGTTTTTTAGACAATATCGGACGATCATGATTGGCGTCCGATCGATCGGAGCATCTCTAACAGCAATTATAATGCTCATCATCAACGACACATGTTGGCTTGAAAAAAAAGACCACAAATGGTCGACTGAAATTCCACCAACTATTCAACCAATCGTTTGTTTGACGGAAAAAATAAATAATCCATACGACTCGGTTAGAGCAGAGTTTCAATGGAAATTGAGAAAAATAACGTATGCCTATTTTTTTGGATGAAATGCCTACATACTTTTTTGTCATCCTATTTAAAAACATGCTGCCACTGATGACTTGTTCGACATAGGATTAATTCGTTTACATAGTCTATTCACCCATATTATTTTAATTACACCTGAGTTTTACAACAGAAACTATGCAGCAATAATTTATAACTTAATTTTGCCCATCACTCAAAAATAAAATACATTCATCTGGATATGTACCTCCCGCCCCCGAAAATAATGGATAAAAGAATTATCTTTACATTCCGACAGCAATCAAAAAATGTAATGAAAATGTAATGAAAAAACACCCCAGCCAATCATTTCATTCGGTCCAAATGTAATTACTTTGGGGGAGTGGCTTTGGAGGATGGCGTGAATTGAGTATGATGTATTTTTCTGTTGGATACTTTCAGAATCTCTTATCTTTGACTAGTTAATATAGTGTTGTGTTCGAGATAAAACAGGTGTTTCACGTATACTTAAATAACTGTTGTCTGTTGCCTAATACAGAAGTCTTGCACACAATATTTAGTACTCTATCGATAAACTCAATTTGTAGCTTATTATAGTATTTCGACAAACGATAATCGGTAACATAACGTAGTTAAAATGTTTACTTTTTAGTTGGTGGACCCATTTGTTATGCCAACAAAGCTACCTGATCACCGAAAAAGCCGATTTCATATATTTAAGTCTATGAATGTACGTATTTTGTACGTACGTACAAAATATAACAGCGACATCTTGAGGCGATTTGTTTAAATGATGTATTTAGCATTGCATTGTCTTTTTGATGTAATTTTGAAGTTCTGCATGCATATCTTTTATATAAATAAAGTTGTTACTTTTGCAACATTTTCTCTTCATTATTTGAATTTATAATCTAAACGTGCACTGGAATGGCTAAATAAACATAATGCACATCACCTGTTAGGAAGATTGTTGGTGACAATGGATGCAAGGTCGCAAGCACGGGGGGCTCAGCTTCAAAGGCAAATAAAAGTGTCAAACTAACTCGAGGCAATGATGGCAAATAACCATCATCTACACAACCGCAGACTACACCAATAGTATGCTTTGAATAAGCGAAAGGGGGTTTATTCTCGAACTAAAACTTTGAGCACAGTTCACTTGCATGCCAACCCAATACAAAGTCACTATTCGTTTTTAGCAGCAACCGCACACCACATACATTATCATTCAGAAATCAGACAACCTGTATCACGTTGCAATTTGTTCCCGTTTAAATCATGCTGTGTTGTTGGATGCAGCTTGCAGGATCTGCAGCCCATTCTATTTAGGCTCTGTTCCACACCAAAGCCAAATCCTTAGACTAAACTACAACTAATGGGAATTGTGCCGCAACACTTATCATCAGTACATCTTTATATTACTTAAAAGCAAACGGGTATTACCTCCGAACGTAGTAGATCAGGGCGCTCTTTATACGCTGCATTGAATTATTTCTTACTTTCGTCTTCCATCCATTTCACAGTCGCCATTTTCCGTGGTGGTCTAGTGTGGACCAGTCCATTTACGATAAAAGGGTTAACGGATATCTGGCCGATATAATACAACATGCATTCTCGATAATAATGTATACGTGAACATATTCATGAAAGGGGGTTGTGTCTATTATTAACCATGCTATGGTTTGTTGTTATGTTGTTATTTTTTTGAATTGGCAAGAGGAACCATTTGACTGTCGAAAAATGTTCCCCAGAAAGACATGATGGTTTGTTCCAGATGGGAGGCATAAAAAACCTGAGTTAATGACCCTCTCCTATAGAGGTAGCAGATTGCTTTTTAGGTTGAGGACGTTACATGTTTCCATACATTCAATAATAAATACAGAATACATTTGGGCCATACGACAAAGTTCCTATTGTAAATCAAACCGGCCCTTTAAACAGCCTTCAACCCCCTTTAGAGAAACATTTCCATATCCCCTCTGTGGTTTTCACTTTGTTACAGGTCTTTGTTGCTTGGATTCCAGGTGATTCATTCAATCTGTGTTTTATCCATGCAATATCTTACATTCGTTATGATTTCCAGCGTGTCCCCTTGAAGCCAACGAGTGAGTTGAATAACACAGTATAGTCAAAAAGTAATTGTCCGTTTCCGTTTCGCCTGTTTTGTTCTTTTATTAAATTCGCGCTGAAATCGAAAGTCTCGCGCAGACACAGCAGGTAGCGCTCTGCTAGAAGAACAACGCAGACTGTTACTACATACGAATGGTAAAGAAAGAACACATACATATATAAATACATAAAACATACATATGAAACATATAAGGATGAATGGTTAGTGTTGTGATTGTGGTTAGCGGTGTTGACCGGCAAACTTAATGTACTTGCAAAAATAAACAACAGTTGTAGTTAGTACATCTTATGCAGCTAGTAGGTAGCCAGTTCAACTAAGCTAGCCTCTTCATAAGGGTATTTAAACTAAAAATAATAATAGGGCCATCGGGCGTTAGCTAGTGAAAAGCGAAAGTGCACTAATTATTGACACAGTGTGAACCCTGCACCGGCAAACCTGTTTAACCTGTAAACGCCACAAGGATGCTCATATGTGATCGCGCCCATGTAGTCAACTACAATGTTGGACGCCGGTGACTGCCTCGCGTCCTTGGACAATCTCTTCTTTGAGGGGCCTGTTGTCCACAAAGTGTGAGTAGAGGGAATTCATGCCAGCTTCTCCCTTCACCCACCCTCCTTTCCCCCAAGATACACACACACTTGCCCCTCTCTTCATTTGATGGCTTTGTTCTTTCTGACAGGAAGCCAATGTGCCAAGAGGCCAGTTCATGGAGGTTGGATGTCCCTCCATCCATCTCTCAGATCCCATGCACCCAGGGCATCCAGCAAGAGGCAGAAACTCTCTCGTCTCTATGCAGTGTGTAGTCCTTGTTGCGTCGCTTTCCTTGGGCTCAAATTAAGGCCTCACCTCTGGTCCAATTGAAGTCACAAAATGTAGATGTATGACTCACTAACTACCATTGTTTGGATATAGGCCTGCATACCTTTCCAAGTGTGTTCACGAAAATACATGGATGTTTGGCCTACCAAAGATGAATAATTAAGATCAAAGAGATTGTGAATTCTATGTTCTTCCATGTTGAATCAATAACTATTGCGAAAGCCATTTCATCTGCCAATACATCTTCTTACAGATTTCTCAAAACCCCCCGAGAACAGCATGTATCCTATTAAACTTTCTGGTGACTCGGGGCCGTTCACATCCAACGTCATCAGTTATCAGAGCCTACAAAACGACCAAGAAGGCACAGGGAAGACTCGGAGCAACAGTGGCAGCCCTGACTGCGTGTGGGGAGGCCAGCGTTATTTCAGTTCTTCTGAGGCACGTGGAGATGAAACACCTCTAGACATTGGTCATGCAGCCACTAACAGATGGGCTTTGTATGAAGAATTTGGAGAAAGCCCACCTCTACGACGAAGGCAAGATTTAATAATGTCCCCGGATGAAAAGATAATAATAATAATTGTAACATACATGGTCATTTCGTGTAGATTGATGATATGCATACGAATGGAAGACATTTTCTGTTTCTGGTGTTATTGTTAGCGGGTCGTTCCTCATTACCATCCTTTAAGAAGCCTCTTTCATGCCTATTTCCTTCTTATCTGTCCTCCTCCCTTTCACTACCCCCCCTCCCCGACAGTTTATTCAAACCCTCCAGTGGTCAGGTGCCCCACGGCCAAATCAACGCTGATGACCCCCGCAGCCTTAGCAGCAGCAGCAGCATCGGCGGCATCAGCAGTCAGACAACATATAGACCTCAAACTTTCCCCCGCTCGGTTGCCTTGGAGACCGAGCCGCCTCCTCCCCCTCCTCCTCCTCCTCCTCATCATCATCATCATCAGCCTCCACCCCCGGCGATGGCTCGCCAGTTGGCACCCCCACCCTCCCCGGAGCCCCCTTTCTTCCCCCGCCCCTGTCTGGGCTCGTCCTCAGCACGTGGCAGCCAGCCCCCGCCACAGCGGGCGGCTGGGGAGATGGGGGGCACATGCACAAAGAGAGTGCACATTCCACCCATGACTCCCCAGCCACTCTACATACAAGGTGCAACACACACACGCACGCACACACACACACACACACCGTGCTCTCGCTCATGCACACAGGACCACGCCACACCTATGAAAGCTAGCAGCTAGCTTCTTTGAACCGGTGCAGCTAATGGGTTTGGCTTCAGCAAGCTAGCCGCCACATGGTGTTAGGCTGTGATGGGGTGAAACAAGGTGAGCTCCACCTAGTGACCACTTTATCGCGATTTGCCGAGTGACCACTAGGCGGCGGACCTTGTCAAACTCGACTAGCCCCATCTGGTTGATGGTGGGAGTTGTTGTGGCTGTAATTGTTATGTTCATCTCTTTGTGTGGATTTTGCATTTTCAGGCTCCTCTGAGGATGGAGTCTTGCGGCCTGTCTCTGAAATTCGTATCCTTTAATTTTTTACTTATTTAGATTTTCATGGATGTAGAGCACAACATAAATTTGTGATGAGGTGGTCTATCCTGAATTGTTCTAAAACAGCAGCAAAGTTTAGGTCTGTTTTCAAAGAGTTCCCGTTTTTCAACTACGTTCAGTCGAAAGCTATAGATGATGTGAGTACAAACGACAGCCAATTATCTCTCACACGGTGTCCAGCAATTTACAACAAGCCCTCGTTACACCGTTTTAGAAACGAGTTGTGTTGGTGGTGCAGGTGGAGCTGCAGTCATCGTTGCTGCTCTGTTCCCAGGTCCTTTACACAGGGCAGAACTTTGTTGCGTGCGCACCTACTGGGTCTGGGAAGACGGTGCTTTTTGAGCTCGCCATCATCCGCCTATTGATGGAGAACTCGGAGCCTTGGAAGGACGTCAAGGCTGTCTACAGTGAGCATGTTCTGGAGACTATCGCTTCTATGTGTCTGAATGGGCTCAACTTGAAGTGCTACTTAGACCGATAGTACTGCTGTATTTTTTGTAGAGGACACCGGTATCGATAAATTGAATCCCCTGGTTCCCCCTTCGGATTTAACACATCTTCAATAAAAGCTACACCACCCAATTAAATTCCATAATAAAAGTATGGAAGATAGGCTACGGGGTGGTCAGGGATGGAATGTTTTTTTTTCTTCCAGTAGGCCTTATAGACTAATATAAAGTAAGTGAAAGGCCGCAGATTAGACAATTGAATTTAAACAGGAAACACGTAGTGTTTAATTATGTTAAACTTCATTAATTTGGTAGACATGACGATGATGATGATGATGATGAATGAAGATGAAAGCCACTGACATCCACGCAGCTGTCCAAAATGATATTGTGGTTTTGCTTTTTGCGATATAAAAATGATATATTTATTTGAACGAATTGAACCGCTTCAAAAACGAAAAGGAAACAAACGATTAACTCCGATCCATAGGCCTACAGGGACAGCTATGCACTGTGAATTTGTTTTGTTTTTTTCCAATACTGTGCTAATGATAAAAGCTGTGTTCTCAGAAGAACATCCACCTGTGAACATTTTACATAACAGTACAGACTCACTGCAGCCATTGGCTTTGTTTTATTTTAATTTTCACAATTATGCAAGTACAGTTACCACCTGGCATAGATAATCACTGTATCTCATTAACACTCTTTATAACAATTTAGCAACCTCTGCAACCCTTGGTTCCTGTATTAAAGCTGAATTAGAGCTGTTTCTTTACTTTGGTCCAGTGGCTCCAATCAAAGCTCTATGCAGCCAGCGCTTTGAGGACTGGAGGCAGAAGTTTGGCCCGTTAGGGCTGACCTGCAAGGAGCTGACTGGAGACACGGAGATCGATGACTTCTTTGAGATCCAAGACGCCCACATCCTCATGACCACACCTGTGAGTGACAGTCAAGCTGTAGATTCAAGGTTCTTCATTGCTCACAGGTGCATACAGTTCAGTGAAATGGCTGCGGGGCAGGCTTGGCTTGACTCCTCAGACTAAGCAGACTTAAAAAAAAAACTAAATAACAAATATATAGAAAGAAAAACTGTATGAACCCACATTGACACATACCTACATCGGTATTAGTGTTACATTGCACTGCAAGGGGACAAGAAACAAATAATTACCACATATACTATTAGGTTACTACGCATACATATACACAGTATGGTGGTAGTGCAAGGGGAATATTAAACCCACATCCTGAGTATTAAGTCCCAGATCGTCAGCCACTCTGGATCAATGCGACTCATACCAGATGTCTTCAGGGAAGTGAGCGACGCCACACGGTTTCTCTGTGTCTCAGGAGAAGTGGGACAGCATGAGCCGGAGATGGCGGGACAACTGTCTCCTGCAGCTCATCAGACTCTTCCTCATCGACGAGGTCAGCAAGGGGTTAACGCCGTTCACGTAATGTGATACCGCACTTTGAACACGGATCAAAGTGGCATGCTGGGTTGTATTAACCTGGATATGTCGGGCGGGCGGTCGTGGGCTTTCGGCCTTGGGGTGGAGACGTCTTTCAGTTCATTGTAGATCTTAGAATGTTTAAATGGTATGAGGTCTTTGTCTTGCCACTGTAGTAACATAGCACAAACCACCCCCTTCCTCATCTATGACACAAAATATCCCAGTCTAATTCACTGTGGGGCAGAGTAGCATTAGCCTTGTGAGGCCATCCAAGTTCACGGTGTGTTCCTCTCTGCAGAGCTGTATGGACTCAGTCCAGTTGGAGGGCAAAATGTAAACATGATGGGACCAATCAGCGCTGAGGGAAGGGAGTTTCAGTTCATGAAGAAGCAAGGAGTGCTGCAGTCTGCCAAAAAAAAACCCAATGGTGATACCCGTGGACAGTTTAGCAATCTACGGGGCAAACCAAACCCTTAAGATCTGGAATGGACAGAATTACGATGTTAAAAGAGGAACAGAAATCTGCAAAGGTGGCTTTTTTCTCATGGGAGAACATATTTTTGCTTCGCTGCCAACCGGATTGGTCGAGAGGGAGCGAACACCCTGATTTGCTGTGACTTGCAACAATGTAAGGCTCCCTGTTTGTAAACCAATTCCATGCCCAGTCAAGGCCACACATACATTTGTTTGCGAAACCCAAACTCAAACTGAAAGATCTGGACGGTCTCACAAGGCGGCAACAATCTAGGGGTTTGAGTGTTTGAGAAGGTTCTTGGTTCGAAGCCCGGCCTGCCTGATGTCCTGACTTCTGCCCGGGCACGAAACCTTTACCTAGCTGCTACTTAGCATCCCAGAGGCCGACCGCTCCGTCTCCACGTGACCCCCCCCCCCCTCCAGGTGCACGTGGTGAAGGATGTGACCCGCGGGCCCACGCTGGAGGTGGTGGTGAGCAGGATGAAGGCGGTGCGCGCCCACCGCCCAGCGGGGGGGCCGCAGGCGGAGCCGGCCGTGAGGCTGGTGGCCGTGTCGGCCACCATACCCAACATCTCTGACGTAGGTGGCTGCCGGGGGTGGGAAGCTGAAGTGGCTCTTTAAGGTCAGAGAATGATACGAGTAGGTCGATAGGAAGATGGATGACGTTAATTTTCATAACCTTACTTAATTGACCTTAAAATGTCGTACCACCATTGTCAATGAAGACTTCAAAGCATACGACTGTAGTGCTTACATGAAGTGCTGAGTAGTGTGTGGGTGCCTGTGAGTGCGTGTGTATGTGTGGACTTGCGCGTGTGTGTGTGTGCATCTTCATGTGTGTATGTGTGTGTGTGTGTGCCATGTGTCTGTGTGGGCCCACGTGTGTGCGCGCATGTGTGTGTGTGTGTGTGTGCCATGTGTCTGTGTGGGCCCACGTGTGTGCGCGCATGTGTGTGTGTGTGTGTGTGTGTTCAGATGGCCGAGTGGCTGTGTGACGAGAGTGGCCCGGCCTCCTACCTGGACATGGACGAGAGCTACCGGCCCGTGAAACTCCGGAAGGTGGTGCTGGGATTCCCCTGCAGCTCCAACCAGAACGACTTCAAATTCGACCTGTCGCTCAACTACAAGATGGCCAACATCATACAGACCTACTCCGACCAGAAGCCTGCTCTAGTGGTGGGTGGGATCTTTGCTATTTTGGTTTTACGTGGGTTCAGATTAGGTAAGACGTTCTTCACCCATATGGGAGCACATTGTTTGTTATCGCATTCATCCCAGTGAAGGTGTATCAACAGTACAAATATGCATAAAGTCACAGCGTTAACAAAATCTCCAAGGTCAACATTTGTATATTTTGTAGGGAGTTTTTGATAATATTTCCGGTGAATGTTTCCTGGTAGTTTTGCTCAACCAGGAAAGGAGTCCAGCAATCTGCGACAGTTCTAGCCAAGGACGCCAGATTCATCATGACCATTGAGCACAAACAAAGGTAGTGAGTGCACTTCTTTGCTCACGCGTCGTAACCGCTTTTCATTGGCAGCCTGATGAATTGTGCTTCTGTTCAACATTCCCGCAGACTCACAAAATATGCAAACTCCATCTTGGATTCAAAACTGAGAGGTATGTTATTCTGGACAACATAGTCACGATGAACTCGAAGTTGTAGTGTTTGTGTTCAATCCGTTTTGTTCTTAGTCCCATTGAGGTTTTTCTGTCTTAATTATTTGTGCACTGTGTTGATCAATAGAAATGTAAATCACCAAGGACAGCTCCAGCTCTTCATTTTGTATTGGATGTTATGGTATTAGAGGTAGTCATAATAATCCAGAACTTATATTATGGGATGTTTGGTTGCAGACCTGGTGATGCTTGGTGTGGGGTACCACCATGCTGGAGTGGATGTCTCAGACAGGAAGATGGTGGAAGAGGCCTTCACCAGAGGAGACGTGCCTGTCCTCTGTGAGAAGGCTTCACTAGTACACACACATGCATGTTTGCCCTGTTCTCAAAACAGATGTTAGATGGGAAACGTACTAGTAACTAATTGACTCAATTAATCATTTTTACTATAGTTACATTTTATCTCTATATTTTAAAATGTAGCAAAGTAAAAGTAAGCTCTGTCACATTTAGAGTCATCTCATTTAATCTACAACCAAAAATGCATAATTATGACAAAAACAACGTTGGCGTTGACAACGTTCCCATCTCCATCTCCTGTGAATCCCATTCCCCCCCTGTGGTTTCTCTCTCTCCGGCCTGCCAGTCACCACCAGCACGTTGGCCATGGGGGTGAACCTGCCGGCACACCTGGTGGTGGTCAAGTCAACCACGCACTACGTGTCCGGCTCCTGTGACGAGTACAGTGAGGCTGACATGCTGCAGATGATCGGACGGGCCGGGAGGCCGCAGGTAGAGAGATCGGAGAACAGAGGTCACCGCAAGACCTTCAAGGCATACGTACTACCATATGTATAGGGCTATGACCGAGGAGCCAAAATAACACCTGCTACCGACTGAGAGTCAAAGTAAAGGACTCGGGGTTATTACAACAATTGCGTGGCCGGTAGATGATTCCACTCTCGCAGGTAAAAAAGAAAACAATCTCAAAGCTAATCTGCCCTACTGTGTGTAATTGCCTTTAGTTATTCAGCAGACACTTTTATCCACTTATGCACAGCGCCATAGGTCATCTGGGAGTTTGAACAGCCACTACACAATACTGCCCCTTAACACTTGACACAAAAACCTCCGCCTAGGATAGTCTTTCATTGTTGCAATTAGCGGCGGTGTCACGTGGCTCAAATTGGATCTTAGACACAATCAATCAATTGCACTAACTTGTGTAATTAAAACAATTAATGTGCAAACTGCACGCTTTAATAGATTTCTGAACACATGGGAGCCAACCGTGGATTCAGGTTTAAGTAGTCATCGACATGGTGTGTTATGAATGATTAGTGTTGTAATTGTGTTAATTTATTCTATGATTAGTTTGACACCTCGGCGACTGCAGTGATCATGACCAAGACCCAGACCAAAGACAAGTACATGAAGCTGATGAATGGGATGGAAATTATTGAGAGCAGGTATTACTTACAAAACAATCCTATCAGATAGATAGATAGATAGATAGATAGATAACAACTTTATTTATCCCCTAAGGGAAATTGGGTCGCCATAGCAGCCCAGGTACAAATAAATATAAATACAATATATTTATTTGTATACAATACAAATATGAATAAAATAAGAAAAAATAAAATAAAAGAATAAGTACAATAACGATATAGCTGATATCATTCTGCTGAATTTTCGAACACACACAAACACAGTAAGGCCCCCCATACAACCAGTGTGATATCACCATCACGTCCTCAGCCTCCACGGCCACCTGGTGGAACACCTGAATGCGGAGATCGTCCTGCAGACCATCAGCGATGTCAGCATGGCCCTGGACTGGATACGGTCCACCTTCCTGTACATCAGAGCCCTCAGGAACCCCAAGCACTATGGTCCGCCCAGCATGCTCCACACCGCGGTCCAAAATCAACACCTGCCACCAGCCAAACGGCGAATACATTCAGGGTTACATGTTAAAGTAGTCTCGCAGATAGGGGCGGCAGTGGCTCAGTGGATAGAGCGGGTGGACAGAGCAGGTTGTCCACTTACCGTAGGGTCGGCGGTTCGATTCCTCTTGATCCCCCTCCTCCACATGTTGAACCCCACAAATGTACTGATTGTAAGTTGCTTTGGACAAAAGCATCTGCTAAATGCCCCTTTACCCTTTTAGATAAGACATGATTGTAAGTTGCTTTGGACAAAAGCGTCTGCTAAATGCCCCATTACCCTTTTAGATAAGTCATTCGATTAACGTCAAAACTCTGATGGCAAACAAGCAAAAATCTGGGTTGAAGGAGTGTTTCACTTTCTTAGGCTGGGCCGGACCCAACTTCACACATTAGACAATTGCTTTTGCAGTCGCTGCCCTTTTCATATTGTGTGTTCATTTCACATCTGTCGGGTCACATTATAGGCTTCTCCCCTGACCTGGATCAGTGTGGGATTGAAGCGAAACTGCAAGGTGAGTTGAATGTACATTATAGTTGAGTCGCATACCTGAAATACCTCCCTTTTTTAGGAGGTTTGCTGAAATGTCATTTCAGCAAAGTGTTCCTTATATCATATAGAACTCCTTGGTTGTTGATTTCCACGATGTGATCACAACTCCAATGGCCTTTGTGGACAACATCTCCTCCATCGAAGTTTAGTCGTGTTGCATATGCCTATTCGGTGTAGCGTGAGGTGGCTGAAACACACCTTCTCTCTTGCCTCAGAGCTGTGTCTGAAAAACCTCTACTCCCTGTCCGCCATGGGCCTCATCAGCATGGACGAGGACATCAACATCAAGCCGACAGGTGTGTTTGTCTGAACCTGACGTCCCTGTTGCTGCTCTGTGGTGACTGCGTCTACGTTGTCATCAGACTCAGAACACTTGGCTGTCCATGGATGGATGAAAATGTGTGCAAACAAATCAAATGAAAACAGCCAACCTCTTGGAAAAGGCACTAAGGTGCAGCACCATAGGGGGAGAGAGAGGTATTATGTCTTCTCTATTGTTTCTCTATTCTCTATTGCTGGTTGCGGTGCTTCCAGAGGCAGGCAGGCTGATGGCCAGGTACTGCGTGGCGTTTGACACCATGAAGCAGTTTAACAGCGTGATTGGCCATGAGACCCTGGCTGAGCTGGTAGGGACCACGAGCACGCCTGACCCCCCCGTGCTGTGTCGTGATGATAGTGATATGTACGGTGATGAGGTAGTTGTCATTACTTCACTGTTAAAGCCCCCCGTGTGGCGTTCCTACTGGAACACGTTCCTCTACACGTAGGTCGAGTTGGTGTCAAAGAGCAGAGAGTTCAGTGACGTCCAGCTGAGAGTGAGCGACAAGAGAACCCTGAACACGCTGAACAAGGATAAGAACCGTGTCACCGTCAGGTCACTGCAGTTCTTTCAGTCACAGCAGCTTTCATGGTCTGTGTGGGGGAGTTGTTTGGTTTGCTCCAGCCAACAAGTGTTTTGTTAATATAGAGTTTCTAATTCAGAGCTAGCTAATGAGACTAGATGAATACATAAGTAGTTTAACACTTTTATATTTCCAATAGGTTTCCCATGGAGGGGAAAATACGAACCAATGACATGAAAGTGAATTGGTAATTGAAATAAATAATTTTTTCGTTTTGTTTATTTCTGTTGATTGCAAAATAACGTTGACAAACGTTGCCTAGGCTCACTAACTGGGATCAAGATGGGTTGGCCTCTCTGTACATCGAATGTGTTTCTACTTTAACAGTTTGATACAAGCCCAGCTGGGCTCAATCCCAATACAGGAGTTTGGACTCTCACAAGACACGGCCAAGATATTCAGAAATGGAACCCGCATCAGCAAATGTAAGTATGCTCCCAAGTGTCCCCACATTGTCCCCACAACAGTTCACCATCAACACAACCGGTGCGTCGTTATGCTTCACACCCTGCACCGACCGGTGTGTTGCCTCGCTCAGGCTTGTCCGAGTTCCTGATCCAGCGGTCCAAGGCCGGCCTCTCTGCTCAGCTGAGCTCCCTGACGCTCGCCAAGTGTTTCAGGGCCAAACTGTGGGAGGACTCCCCCTACGTCTCCAAACAGCTGGAGAAAATAGGTGGGTGTGGCTGCTCCGTGTGTCACTGTGTCACCAACACCGTGTCAACAACTCGTTTCATACGCTGCATGTGTAGGTCATGTGGGTGAACGTGCACTGTTCCTCCAGGTCTCACTCTGTCCACTGCCATGGTGAATGCTGGGTTAACCACCTTCGGCAAAATTGAACAGACCCACCCCAGGGAGCTGGAGCTGGTCAGTCCTTTAAGACCACAAACCTCCTTCCTTGTGTTTTGCACGACAGTCCGAGACGAATCCTAACCTCATTCAGGGGAAAGTTTTTGTGTTTGGAAATGTTGGTATATGATGTCAGTTTTTTTTAAGAGGGCAGTGTTTGCATATTCATTATTGAATAATAAGCGCAGCGTTAAAGAGCTCACAGTTGAGTGATAGGCAGCTCTTTCATCCCGCAACTCGTTTGAACTCAGTTATTGCTGCCCTGTGCCAAAACTACTTTAACAATATATATCGATATGAATATGAGCACCCGGGTCCATTTTGTCATCACAGATTGTCAACAGACATCCACCATTTGGAAACCAAATCAAAGAATCGGTCGTGAATCTCCCCAAGTATGAAGTGAGCTTGGAGCAGGTAAGATCAGACTCATTCTCAGTCCTGCGGTCACAAATTCATAGATTGCTTAGAAATACGTTCTCTTTATGTGTGGTCAAAACCTGCGGTCCATCTGATCACCTCTATGCGTCAGGTCCACAAGCACTGGAAGTTCTGGCGGCCTTATGAGGACACGTGGACAGCGAACGCTGCTGTAGTGCAGAAGCATGACCGCGCGTGTTGCGTCACGCTGGGACCCCCCTCCGCAATCCCTTCCACGCAAACTTTAGCTTTTGTTCCTCAGCTCCCGAGGTACAGCGGTGCCACGGCGGACATGGTGGTAACGGTGAGGATCAAGAACCTGGAGCAGCTTCTGTCCA
>JAXIVH010000336.1:42500-65000 GCA_036785325.1 Urophycis tenuis | reverse complement strand
TTTCTGTAAACTTTTTTTAACTCGCTAGTAATCCGTATGTAATGACCAGAATGGTTATTCTGGTCCCTCTACCGGTGTGGCAATGAATTGCATTTCGAGACGTAAACCCCACGCAATCCAATCCCTCCGCAGAAGTATCACGGGCTCATGACGGCGTCCGTGCAACGGCGTGGCCATTGCGTGATCACGACGCAATCCCTACGCAGAATAAGCATAAACCAGCCTTAAAGCAGACGGGCCAGAGTTTAAAATTACATCACAGTCTTCGATTTCATCAACAACAACAAAAAAAACGGGGTTGTGTACTGATCGTCCCAGTCAAGCGCCCAAACACCAGCACCTTCAAGCTCCTTCCATGTGATTATTTTCCTCGCAAACACTTGATGGAACACCATCCACACCTACACACACCCCACTGAAACACTGTAGAGGAGACACGGTCTGGCAGGATGCCGCTGCTGGGGAAAACGGATGGGAGACATTATGAATTAATTATGAACCTTTCAATTATTAAAATGTGTGACGTTACAGATGATTTTTTTTTCTCATTATTCTCTAACTCCCTTAATCTTTCACTCCCTCCATCCCCTCCGCTTCTCTCTGCCTCTCTCCCTCCCTAAGAGTTTGTAGACCACCTGGAGGACATCTATGAGATGATGGGCGAGGAGATGACCGCTGCTCCTACTCCAACTCAGCCACCAAGTAAGGATCAACCGAGGCCTCTGGCGTTGAACACAGTTCACTTGGTCCAAGTCAGTATACGCTCTGCACATCAACGACATTCAGTACGTTTACATGCAGCAAGAAATTCGAATTTCTGATCGGATCAGATAATGACATGCGTAAGACCGGATCACTTGTCCGAGTATACATGCCGTTCAGAGAATCGGATTAACAGCCGGAGCATGGGCTGACTCTGGACGCTATGTGGCGCTGCGCATGTGCAGAATGGCACTGCGCATGCGCAGAATGCAAAATCCGATTCAGATCCGATTGCTGAGTATACATGCCGTTAAAAGTCCGACTATGAACGAATTATCCAGGTGTTGTTATCCGATTTTGAGATGTCCGAAGTAGGTCCGAAGTAGGTCGAATTAAGGTGTTTACATGCACTTAAAAAGTCCGAACGATGTCTTATACGATTAGAAATTCAAATTTCTTGCTGCATGTAAATGTACTGACTGTGTGTGTGTGTGTGTGTGTGTGCGTGTGCGCGTGTGTGTGCATGGATCCAGGCGCCCCAGCGACGAGACACTCAACCGCCCATGTAAATGACGGTTGGTCGAACCCTGCTCCGTATGCAAAGAGGGCACACCCGTCTTCCACCACCCCCTCGGCAGGGCTCGGATCACGTACGGCGTCCGGTCACGGCGTGGAAAGCGGCCACGCCTCCTCCTCCTCCTCCTCTCAGGCACCGCCGCCGACCGTGACCTTTGACCTGGGCAACGTCTGGGACGACTGGGACGATTTGGAGGACTTCAGCGAGGAAGACTTGGTGGCGCTGTCCACGGCCTGTCCACCAGGGGGCGGGGCCAGCACCCGACCACCCATTGGCCACGACACCCTGAGAGGAGGAGTCTATTTTGGTAAGCTACTTAGTTAGTCAGTAAGGTAGTTAGTTAGCTAGATGTTTCTTTTATTTAGGTCATTTACATTTAGTTGTAGTAAAGTAAAAGTGCAAGACAAAACAAGCAAATTGCTTTTATTAATATTTTTTATGTAAAAGATTTTTTTTTTTTTTTTTAATAATAATAAACATTTCACTTTGAGGCTGGCAGCAGTAGTGTCTGTGGGTATAAAGGCTGGGTCACCAACCGTAGATAACAGTGAGACGTCATGTGATCAGGGTCTGTCACCACACCAGCGCCACAAGGCCTCGGTCCAACACAGCCTGACGCCATCTTCACCAAGCCGAACACGCCTCTCAGGTCAGACATGACTAGATGATTAGATTACATTCAACTTTGGTCATTCTCACTGTTTTTTAGATATGGGAGCGAAATCTGTCCTCTGCATTTGACCCGTCCTATGGTACATAGGATGGGGCTGCTATGTTAAGCACCCACTTCGACATGCGGAGAGTCAGAGGAGGGGAATCGAGGGGATCAAACCACCGACCCTACGGTTGGTGGACGACCCGCTCTGTCCACCCACTCTACCCACTGAAGGCTGGGTTATGCTTACCCACGGCGGACCCTTTACAGACCCTTTACGTCCTCGACGTGCACCTCCCCAAATCCTAGACGCGCGTCGAGGCGACGCCGTCCCAACGCGTTGGCTTTGGCTGTGATTGGTCCGCGAACTACATTTGCTGGAGATCGCTTTTCCGGTTTCCACTCGTAAACACCGCCACGGTGTAAACACAGCCTTGATAAATGCTTCGACTGATTGGCGACAACATATATATGTCCGTATGTAATGACCATTCTGATCATTACGGATTACTAGCGAGTTAAAAAAAAGTTTACAGAAATGAAGGCAAAAGTTTTATATATGTATATGTTTATATATATATATGCCTTCATTTCATTTCGGTAAACTTTTTTTAACTAGTAATCCGTATGTAATGACCAGAATGGTCATTCTGGTCCCTCTACCGGTGTGGCAACGAATTGCATTTCGAGACATAAACCCCACGCAATCCCTCCGTTGAAGTATCACAGGCTCATGACGGCGTCCGAGCAACGGCGTGGCCATTGCGTGATCACGACGCGATCCCTACGCAGAAGCATAAACCAGCCTTGAGTCACCGTCACCCCACAATAGTGCTGTCATTGCTTTTAGAATTGAGTTGGTGCAGCGCCTTGCCTCCGCCACCTTCAGAAGTATTCAAATCAGCGTGTGCTCTGATGGTGTTTGATGGTGACGGGGGCTGTGACGTCCGTAGGTCCATTTCCTCCACGCCTGTGATCAGGGACGTAGGCCGCTCCGCAGGGGCCGGACCGTCCAGCAGACTTGCAGCTGCCTGCAATAGAAAGGTGTGTGTTTGTATTTTATTTTACTGAACGTTATTATTATTTATATATATGTTTCATTCTTTTTTTGGGGGGATATTCGTAAGAGGTCTGTAATGGGGGGAGGGATTGTGTAAATTGATGCATAGAATATAGAATATACTCACAAAAAGCTTTCAATAAAAATGTAAATGGTGTGTGTGTGTCTGGAGGTGTCTCCCTATCTCTCTGTGTCTGAATGACTGTTGAAAACTCTCTGTCCTTGCAGGCAGACAATGTGATGTGTGATGCGTTCACAATACAGACACCTGGAGTCTTCATGGAGAAAAACAAGACTTCTGTCAGACCTCTGTCTGGACAGTTTGATTTCTTCTCAAAGAGGAGCATCCAGCCAGACCTTACCTGCAGCAACAGGTGGAGAGAGGCACTGTATACTATAGTAGTTATCCGTTTTCTTCATATTTAATCCTAAATCGACCAAACTACTTATCCCCATCCCCCTGTGTGTTGTACTCCCAACAGAAACACCGAAGAAGAAGAAGAGGCTTTCCTGGGGATATTTGATGGAATTCTTTAGAAATGAACTGACCCAGATTGTCATACTGCTAGTTTCACACGTTCTGTATGTTTCTGTGTGTATTGACTCAGGGTCTTTCTTTTACAGGCACCCGTATAGATGTGTTGTTGTGGTGTGTCTTTGTAATTTAAAAGTTAAAAGACAACCCACAAAAGTTGCTGCTATTTATCTATTTATGTAATACTGTACTTTATTGTATTCATTAATATATATATTCATATTTATAAGTATTCATATTGCTTGTATACGGAGCATTGTGCTCGGTGTTGTTTGTATGTAAAGACCCATAATTATATTCTTATTAAAACATCTAATCTCCGCCCAGAGCCTTTATTCGACCACGAGAGCTTTTAGCCCCGCCCCCAGCCCAAACCAGCTGCTGCCGACGTCACTTTGAGCGCGGAGTTTGTTGGCGGAATAAACGTGAAACAAGACTCATGCAAAGTTGCTTCCTTTATCTTTGTTGTGGTACAGATTCCCCCCGTTGATAACACCTGTCAACGATATTTTCGCTTGAAATGAGAATTTGTTGAATTTTAGGACCCAAGAAAGGTGAGTTTCTGTTCCTTGCGATGGGCAGAGTGGGGTTAGCCAACACGGAAGGAACAACTTAATTGAAGCTATCGATAGCATTATGTTTACCATTCAACATCACTATCTATGTACCGACGCAGAAATCGGTTGGTTCTCAATATGTGTCGACCAAATAAGAACCTATGCTTGTTTCCTGTCTTGAAAGTAAAGTATTTGGTTGTTAATGTGCGTGGCTTGTGCAGATGGAGTTGTCCCCCATTTGTATGGACCGCGACACCGCGGAGGAATGCACCATCAGGGACGAGAGAAACCGCAGAAGAAGCAAACGATCAAGTAGGTCTATTGTTAATCACTTAAACGTGCGATGAGCTGAAGAGATGCAGGACAAGGAGACAAACGGGCCCCCAAAGATAATCCCTTATTGTTTACTGTATCCAGGGAATGTGGAGATGGAAATTGACAACCTTTATAAAGCGGTTCCTCAGCTTCATAAAGTTTTCAACGTCGTAGACAAAATCGGAGAAGGTATGTTCCCACGATACCGTTTTATTTTCGCTTCGTGATCACATCATTGCTGAAAATGTAAAAGCACCGTGTGCGTGTGTGTGTCTTCAGGTACTTTCAGTGCCGTGTACCTTGGGGAGGCTCGGATGCTGGATGGGAGGAAGGAGAGGTTTGCCCTCAAGCGCCTCATTCCCACGAGCCACCCTGATCGAATCGCCGCCGAGCTGCAGTGTCTCACCGTAGCCGGGTGAGTCTCGCGAGATTACGCTGACGTCATATTGCTGTTATTATTATGGGAAAGCGTCATAAGTTGCTGGGTCGCTTTTACCACACTAGTCAGATTCATGTTATTGTTATTATTAATCATGAATCTATTCAGATTTTCGATTTTGTTTCTATGTTAAGGCCATGAGATAATCTATGTGTAAGAAACATTAGTCCCAATTTGTGCTCTTGTTTTTATCAAAGGTGTATATGCTCCCTGTTTGCCCCTGTAGAAGGCTGGCATATGTTTTTATGTTAAAGTAAAAGCAACAACTATTGTGGAACGAGTGTTGCTTTACTTTTCGCTGCTGTTAAGCTACTGTGCAGACGTGTGCGTCATGTCCCGTCCTCTGAAGCTCCTCTTCCTGCTTCCCACAGGGGCAGGGAGAACGTCATGGGAGCCACCTACTGCTTCCGCAGGGAGGGAGAGGTGGTGATCGTCATGCCCTACATGGAGCACCAACCCATTGGGGTGAGAAGGACCACATCGGGCCCATCGGAACGCCCGTTTCCCTGGTGGCAAGGGTTGATCGCTGCCTGACTCTGTTAAGCGGTTCAGAGATGGGGAAAGATTTTTTGTTTCCATGATTAAGTTGTTTACATTTTTTTTTATCATCATCATTAAGACATTGAGCTACGTTGCTTTCTGTAATGTTTTGCATGATTTCATTATTTTGATGTCCTTTTACAGAAATGTTTGCAGGCTAACCTCAGCCAAACCGGTGTTCTGATCGTGCAAACGACCCATTTTCTGTCTCTCAGGAGATCATAGGGCTGCTGAGCTTCCAGGAGGTCCGTCTGTACATCTACAACCTGCTCAGAGCCCTCAAACACATCCACGGCTTCGGCATCATCCACCGCGACATCAAGTTCAACAACTTCCTGTACAACCGCAGCGCCAAGACGTGAGTCTGGGTGGGGGTGCTGGTAGTGGTGGTGCTGGTGGTGCTGGTGGTGCAGGCTGGCCTGGACACATTATACGCATTATATCACATTATGTCACATTGTATCACAATGTCTTTATTCATCTATCTCATTTTATTTTATTACTCCTCTGGGTTCGCTAATCGATCCAGCAGAGCTATGAGATATACTGATATCATTGAGATCATATATATTATGGATATATAAAACTGTAATACATTATTGTAAATATACCCATATCTTCTTGTTGATCATATCCATATATTTCATATATATCCTATACATTTGATGTTTTGCATAGAATCAATTAATTAATTAATTAATGCTTGAAAGTAAGTGTAAGTGAGTGTGTTATCCAGGCAATTAACAGTTGGCATTTGAGATGTAGCTGTCATGAAAAAAGACCTAATGGATGGGGCACAGAGTAACACACGCCCATATAAGGACTTCCCATGGCGTCTCCGGTCTTGCTTGCAGGTATTCCCTGGTGGACTTCGGCCTGGCGCAGGGCACGGCCGACACCCAGATCCAGCTGCTGAAGGTGGTGAAGCAGAGGGCCTCTCAGAGAGCAGCCGGGGGCACGGGGAGGACGGACACTGGGGCTGCGGGGAAGAAGACCCCGAGAGCAGCAGACACACCCACACCCACCACCAGCACCACCACCACCACCACACCTGCCACCACACCCAACACCACCACCACCACCACACCTGCCACCACACCCACACCCACCAACACCACCACCACCACCACCACCACCGCTGCCTCTCCCCCTCAGCCTGGACAGCCGACCCTTGCCCCGCCTTCTTCCTCCTCCTCATCCTTGTCTTCCTCCACCACCACCACCACCACCACCGTCACCCCCACCACCATCACCGCGGCTACCTCATCTCCGTCAGCTGGGAAACAAGTGGCTCGGACCTCCACCACTACCAAACACACAAAGGTGTCGGGCGGGGCTCATGTGTTCACTGGGTTTTGGTTTCATGTGGTGGTGACCACCGTTCGCTCTCTTTTCCAGTGTTGCCTGTTGCTAATTAATCCCCCTATTAATCTCGTTAAGGTCTATTAGGACAGTGGATTTCCAGGTTTCTTTTGATTGTAACGGCCTCAGCTTTCAAACGGCACAGGTACCACTGGTGGAGTCAGTAGGATTGCATTGGGTATTTATTCATGTTTGACACAAACTCCATCACCAACAAGGGGCACCGTCAGCGATTTCTGGAGAGGAGCTTTCACTTCTGATTTCAATATAAAGTGCTTTTGCGGTGTGACCATATCTGACTATCGCAACCGCAAAAAGTCCACTTCTGCTAATCCCACCAAACTGTAACCGCGTCCTCGTGTCTCGTCCTCAGGAGCTGGCCCGCCTGAAGACGCGGCGGCCGGTGTTCGGCGAGAGGAACCTCAACAGCGTTCCCTCGGCTCCCTGCTCCACCAAAACCCCCGCAGCCAAGGTGGAGGTGAGAGAGGCCTTTTTCCCGTGTCTGCCGGGAAAATGGAAGGAAAAGGGAAGCTGTATTTGGACGGCCGATGGGCTGATCATCGGTTGCTATTCCTGGCCTCCATTAGCAGAAGCTTCGAAGGAAATGAAGAAATGAATCAAAATTGTCTCTCAGGCAGACGCCGGCGCTGTCGACTCGCCACAGACATTCTCACAGTGGACGGCTTGTCATGCATGGCTATGCAATTTCTAACAAATGACTCAAATACCCTGAAATCCAATTCACAGCACCTTAAGTGACCATGTAGTAATAGTCAATAGTAAAGGCTGAGTTATGCTTCCGCGTAGGGATTGCGTAGTGATCACGCAATGGCCACGCAGTTGCTCGGACGCAGTCATGAGCCCGTGATGGTTCTGCGTGGGGTTTACGTGTCAGAATGCAATTCAATGCCACACCGGTAGAGGGCGACCAGAATGACCATTCTGGTCATTACATACGGATTACTAGCAAGTAAAAAAAAAGTTTACAGAAATTAAGGCAAAAGTTATATATATATATATATGTTGTCCCCAATCAGTCGAAGCATTTATCACACCGTAGCGGTGTTTACGAGTGGAAACCGGAAAAGCGATCTCCAGCGAATGTAGGTCGCGGACCAATCACAGCCAAAGCCGCTGCGTTGGTGTTGTGTCGCCTCGACGCGCGTCTAGGCTTTTTGGGAGGTGCACATCAGGCCGTCAGGCACGTCAGGACGGACCCCCCAAGCGTTGCGTCAACGCGGAAGCCTAAATGAAGCATAACCCAGCCTTAAGACGTGTCCATAGTGAATACAGATCAGATTGTACCATAGTTTGTAGTCTTAGCGTGTTCATCCTCCCCACCGTCTCTGGTCCCGGTCAGATGGTGAAGCCGGCGAGGGCGGAGGAGCTGATCAACAGGCGGGCCGCCCCGGTCCACAGGAGGGGCGCCCCGGCCGGCCGCCGACCGCCCCCCGCCAGGGGCCAGGCGGGCGCCCAGAAGACCCCCAGGACCTCCGCGGTCCACCCTGCGCTCACGTGCAACTGCTTCCAGACGGAGCGGCTCTGCAACATCTGCATGTCCAGGTAGACCACCTCCAGGGGGCGGGGCTTCTCTCTGGCTTTGTGAAACATAGAAGCCTTTAAGAGTCTTTAAATGCGGGGTTGAAGAGCAGCCGGCCGTGCGTCTCGTGGTTCTTCTGATCCCCGTCTCGTGTCTCACGTGTCGCCGCGCTCCAGGAACAGGGATGCAAATGGCGCGCCTTTTGGCGGATGCCGCCTTTTTCACGGCTGTCAGGGGGACTTGTGTGAATCGTGCAGATCCGATGAGTTTTTTTTTAGGGGGGGGGGCGGGGGTGGAGAGTGTCTGATTATATTTTCATCAAGTAATTCTGTATTAAAATGACTAAATAAGCAAATGCCATTACAGTCCATGAAACATAGGAAGTATACGTATGAAAAGAAAACAGTAAACCAGAAAGCTGCACACGTAAAGCCTGCGCCGGTCTGCTGCTGCTGCCTACACGTCACTGCACTGATACCAGTCCGAGATCCTGGAACTTTGTGCTGCGCCTGTTCTTTTTGAATATTTTGAATATTGAACAGTGTGATCGCACATTTTCACAATGATCTGGTCTCAGCAGATACCTTGACTCTGTTGGTTGTTATGTCATATTTGGAAGCTCAATCTGTAACTTTTTTTCATAAAAATCTCACCAGAAGTAACCATTTAAAGGGTTATTTTTCAAAATTTTCTTCCGGGGGAGCATGCCCCCGGACCCCCCTGGTGTTGCTAGGTTATCAACACTCAGCACCACTGCTACAAAATTAATCTAGGGGCAACATATTATTTTCATATATAGAACTTTGTGTGTGTATAGGGTGAGCCCTGAATGGCAGAGGTTGGTGGCAGTGCAATTATATGATATTTGCTGTGGGGTCTGTTTGCATCCCTGCAGGAAGAAGCAGGTGGCCCCCAGGGCAGGGACCCCGGGCTTCAGGGCACCAGAGGTCCTGACCTGCTGCCCCAACCAGGGCACCGGTGAGCAGCAACTCGCCCCCCCCCCCCGTCCCAGACTAGAGCTTTTCTGTTGTCCTGTTGCTCTAACATGGTCCTCTGTGCTTTGCCTCCCCTCCCTCCACCCTTCCTCCCTCCCTACCACCCCCCAGCCATAGACGTGTGGTCGGCGGGGGTGATCCTGCTGTCTCTGCTCAGTAACCGCTACCCCTTCTTCAAGGGCAGCGAGGACCTGGTGGGCCTCACCCAGATCATGACCGTACGCGGCTCCAGGGAGACGGTGCAGGCCGCCAAGACTTTTGGTGTGTATTCACGCACGCACGCACACACTATAGGATGGATACCCAACCCGAGCCCGACAGGACCGGACGGTCCAGTTCGGGTTCGGACAAATATTTAGAAATTATGTTCGGGCCGGGCTCTGTCACATCTGCGCGATTTGAACATTTTAATCTACCTGTGCGTGGATGTTGCGCTCATCTTGTTTGTTGACATTTCCAAATGCCTTGCAGTTGCTTAAAAAAGGCGGGCTTTCATAAACACAAAAGTGACTTTAACTGTGTCGGTTCGGACATAAAAAGCTTAATGTCTGTCGGGTTCGGTTACTGTTCTGTCGGACACGGGCCGGGCTCGGACAGAAAATTCTGGCCCGACCCGCACTCTAACACACACACACACACACACATACTCTGTTGCGTTGTAGTGGTGGTAAAGCATGAAGCCGTCTCTCACTTGTCGCTGTGGGGGGCAGATGTCTCTGCAGGCCAGTAACCATTTAGTCAGTGAGCAGACGCTTCCCTCCAAAGCGCTGCACAGGGAGTCTTGGTTCCCTGAGGAGCAGGTGGTGGACGAGGCGTCTCCACGAGACTCTCCTGCCTCCCATACCGTAGTCTATATCTGTAGTTCGCTTTTTTCCATGCAGAGGGCAGGGCAGGCCCTTCACGTGGTGGGCGTGTGCACCTCATGTACCCTCATGTACCCTCCCCCCTGCTGTCTCCCGTCCTGTCTGTTTCAGTATCATTTGTATGAACATCAACCCATGTGTTGATAGATATCAGAATGTTTCTGTCTCCACTGCACTGTGAGGCGGCCAAAGGGCGTCACACTAACACAACATGTTGTCATGAGTATTCATCCCTCTGTTGATCTCAGGCAAGGCGGTGGTCTGCAGCCGGGAGCTGCCTCGCCAGGACCTGCGGGAGCTCTGCGAGGTCCTCCGGGGACGCCGCCCGGCGCCGGGCGTGGACCCCGGCCAGGACGCCGCGGCGCCCCCCGCGGAGCCGAAGACGGAGCCGCCCAACGACCACCACCTCCCGCTCAAGAAGCAGCACAGACGCCCCCCAGCATCCGGGGGTGCCGACGGAGCCGGCCTCCCCGCTCAGAAGACCCCCAGGCTGGAGGGCGTCGACGGGGTCCCGGTAAGGGGGGAAGAGGAACCGAAGGAGGAGGAGGAGGAGGATGAGGAGAGAGGGTGGGATAAAGTCCCAGACGAGGCCTACGGGCTGCTGGACAGACTGCTGGACCTGAACCCGGCCACCCGGATCACAGCGGCCGAGGCCCTACTCCACCCGCTGTTCAAAGACCTCCACTGACCCGCGGGTTTGAAGCCCAACACAATGAGTTAAGGCCCCTGTGGCAGGCCGCTGTCCGTCAGCGGTCTCGTAGGTCTCGTAGGTCTCGCACCCCGCCGAGGGGAGCCCTGCGTGGGGAGCTTCAGTAGGGGGGCTCCCCTGCTGCTGGCTCCCATGGATTCCAGGTTTCATCAAAGGGTGTTGAGAATCAGCATCGTCTTGTGGAGATGTGAGTAATTTAATAGGGCTCTTCAGTTCTAACTTTAGTGCCCTAAAACGGAGCAAACCGGTATGAAACCAGACATCAGTTGGGCGTGAAGTTCACGAAGATCAAATGTTTTGTTTAAAGGCCCAACTCTTGTTTGGAAGCTGTGACACATTTTGGTTGGGTGGACTAGAGGGGAATTGATTTTTTTGGTTTCAAATAATTTCTGGTGCTAATGCTTTGTGTATAAATGTAAAGGATGACTATTAAATGTTTTAATTTATTATATTTTTAAATAAAAAATGGAGACTGAAAGTTTAACGGATGGGCTGATCTTGTCTTTATTTGTGTTAACTTATTATTTGACAGAAATGGATTAACTGCAGCAGAATCCGAGGACAACACTTGTAATGTAAACAAGAATGGAAGAAAAAAAAACCCTCTTGGTTCTAAAGGCCACTGATGTCTTTTCAGGACCAAACAATACATTTATTAAAGGGTTGTTGGCTGAAACTTTACAACAAAAAGAAAATTATACATACAGTATGTTTAAAAAAAAAAAAAAAAAAAAAAAAGCATGTTGAGTCAAAGCACATCATAAACCTGCGGACCAAAAACCGAGTCCAGAGGCACATCTGTCAGACAATACAAGTTTCACTTGTATTCAAAATCCATCAACTCTGAAAGCGCTTATTCCATTTACTTGAGTGTAATTCTACATCGATGGATTACTGTTGAAGCCAACAGTTTCTAAGTCGACCGTCAGATGTTCAGGTGCTCACCACTGGGTCAATAACCAGGCACCTCCTCATAACAAGGTGGCCAGGCGGACATTACGGGAGGGTGAGGGCGTCCATGTTGTGCTGGCTCACCCCCTGAGGCAGGAGGCCACAGCTGGAGCGCCTCTTTAAGGTCCATCCTGGACCTCCATCAGCTCCTCGATGCGCACCAACACGCTCTCCATCATGTCGAAGGTGTGAAGCGCCGAGTGCAAAGCCTGTCCGCAAAAAAAACAAACAAACCATGAAGTTTATTTCATAATCATTCGCATGACGTCGATGAATGCGAAAGAAAAGGGAGAAGAAATGTCGGCGTTTGTGGTGTACCTGTATCTGGGACTCTGAGGTCATGTTTGGCAGCTGCTCGTCTCCAACGGCAACAGAGAGCATGGAATTCTCTGGAAGGGAGCGGTGTGTATGGTCAAAACATGTATGTATGTATGTATATATCACACAATATGTCTCCCATGGTATTGTAAAAACGCAAGTGTCCACCGAATGGCATGCCGTTATTTTAATCTACATTTAATACTTGCGGTTTGTTTCCTGAAGTACAGAATTCATTAAATAAGTTTTGAGTCATTTTAATATTTTTCTTATTAGCAACATATCCGTTAGCAAACCCTTTGTTTGCTCAAAACAAAACAAAAAAACTATCAGAGTATTTTGGTGTAAAAAGTTCTCTCAAACTCTTTCCAAATATTTGGGCGTGTCTCTCTCGGGGCCTTGACCCTCACCTTTGCCCTTCCCCTTCTGGCTCTCCATGGTCCTCTGGAGCTCCATCTCGTAGTGGGCTCTGGACATGTTGAGGCCCACGCGCAGTGGCCGCAGGAACCGCTCCTGCGTCTGGCTCAGCTCGGTCCAGACTCCTGTCTAACCCCCAGGGAGAGAGAGAGAGAGAGAGAGAGCAGCGGTCTGTTCACAGTCCAGTCTGACTGCAATGAAACTCGTCCTCATGGACGCTATCTCTATCCGAAAGTAACCCCAAACATTTTTAACGGAGGACGTTGGTACAAGGGTTTGAAGGGGGGGGGGGGGGGGGGTTACCTGGTTCTCGGTCACCTTGTCTCTGATGACCAGGTAGCGCAGCAGGTTCAGAGACTCCATGAGTCTGACAAACACAACACACACGGAATAAGAGCTCTGTTCTGAGTCTCTCATCAAACATGACCTCAAGTCTAAGTCAAGACCTCAAGTCTACTACAGTAGCGCAGCACAGCTAGTATAGAGCCGCCAGCCGTGGTGTGTGTTGAATGTGTGTTGTGTGTGTGTGTGTGTGTGTGTGTGTGTGTGTGTGTGGGGGGGGGGGGGTCCTGACCGGTCCAGGTTCTGCAGGAGGTCGGTCTCGGGTCCATCTGGGAGGACAAGCACCTGGCGCAGGAGGGGTATGAGGTGGACGCCCTGGAACCATTCGTTGCCATTCCCTGGCTGAGGAGACACACCACAGAACCTCCATCAAGACATGGACCTGGCGAACCGGGGCGACCCACCCATAGGTTTCTGAAGGGGCCATGCTGAAGAGCTTGGCCCAAAGCTAAATTGCGTGGGTTGATCCATCCGTGATCAGTCTACCAGCCTACGCAGTGAACTGTAGCAACTGGTAGGCATCATCTATCCACCATACATCCAGGTGGACACGCCCACTTGTGATGTCACTTATTATTTAAATGGATTGTAATTGCTAATCACACTGACACCTAGTGGTATCATAGGGGCCCTTTAATCTTTGAAGCTGAGCATTTGGTGTGTGTGTGTGTGTGTGTGTGAGAGAGAGAGAGAACTTGCAGCAGAGTTAGTGTTTTCTAATAATGACAGACGTCCACCGTACCTTGAGGGAGAAGTCTATCTGGTTGCGGATGTTCTTGATGATGTAGCCCTCCACGCCCGAGTGGCTGCTTATCTTCAGCATACACCTGCAACCACAACCAGCCGGTGAACATCAGCCACCTGGGCGGCTCGCACAACATTCACGGATGTGATTGGTCGACGTGACTCGTCGTCAGAGGGCGGGACTTACTGGAAGAATTTGTACTTGGCTTCGACGTCGAACTTGTCAATGCTGAGCTGCAGCACCTTGAGGCCTTTAGTTCTCTGTCATCACAAGAGGGCGCAAATGAACAGACGTAGGAACTACTCACAGCTGTAACCACAGAATAGGTCACTAGCTTTAAACAACTGCAATCTGAGATAGTGTCTAGCTACAGAAGCTCAACAGCACAATAAGAAAAGAAAATGATGCCAAATCTCAGACTGATCATTGATATTATTAGGAATTGTTCACAGAAACCTATGACAAAGTGGAAACGATGACTTACCAGGTGATGTGCTGGACATAAGGTCATGATCTTTACTAAATGCTAGGAACAGAATAGTGAGAGAAGAGTAACCAGTGAGCAAGACAAACATGACTAAGCCCCCCCATGAGATCACAACTACATCGATGACCTCTGATAGTTAGTGAGAGTCAGTCAGAGCTGGTAGGGAGTGTTTGAGTGTTGAGTGTCCACCTGGGGAACGCTGGTGAAGGTTTTGACCTCCAGCTCGTTTACAGAGACCGTTCCATCGACCGCCAGCACCAGACTCTTCTCATACAGCTCCTGGTGATGGGCAACGATGATCACATCACTTTGGACCGAATCTCAATTATATGGTGTCAAGTACAATTTAAGGTTTTTTTTCTGTTTTTTTTTTTTTTTAGAAAGGATGTCTTTTTCGGTTGTCTTACCTGGCCTTTGTGGATGCAATGTTCCTCAGTTCTAAACAAAAACAACAACAAAAACATGTTAAATGTACCACTGACAGGTGTTTTAAATGGGTACTGGGTCAAGGATCACATTGGAAATAAGTCTATGACTTTTTGTGCTATCCTTGACACTGTTTTAATGCATGATTTGTACCGACATGTATTTCAACGAATTGTCAAATAAACTAAACTAAACTACAATAGTTGTCTTCGCCCAGATCAATAGAGGTTCATGCCATATATCAATAGAAGTATAGTATATACCACCATTTTATATTATAGAAACAAATGGAAACATTCTGCCAAGCATATACCTTGATAGCAGCAGGTTGATGTGTTCCATATTACACCTCAGCATGAAGATTGGACTGGAGAGGACAAGAGAGAGAGAGAGTGAGAGAGTGTGAGTAATTGGGGCATATATTGACATATGAACACTTTAATGACTCCAGTGAAAAAGCCCAGATCAATTTCCGGAGAGACAAAGGTGAGTTAATGGGCACTATGAGCTACAGAGGTAGGACTACCTTTGGGGATCAAACCAAGTAACTTTTAGCTGGGGAGTCAATACACCCTCACCTACGATACCATCCAGCCCTCCAAAACAATGGGACCCATACACTAGTGAGTACATCTGTGGTGCACTCCACACACAGCACCCTTGGGTGTCACCTGTAGACGGCTGGGAAGGTGTCCATGGCGATGTGGTGGACAAACAGCAGGTGGGCCAGGCTGGCCAGGGACTCCCTGGGGTAACGCACCTCTTCCTCCAGGAAGCCCTGCGCCCTCCTCTTCCTCAGCACCGGGTGGCACACTAGGCTGGGCAGGGTCTCCCCGATGGTCGTCAGACTGCTCTGTTCACACGCACACACAAATAGAAAGAGACTTACACTGTGGATTTGTGACTATCGGACAGTTTGTGATTTGTGATTGTAGTTTATAGATAGATAGATAGATAGATTGATAGCTATATGGTCTGTACTGATGTAGTTATAGTCTAGTGGTTAGGGTGTTTGCCTCCCAGCCAAAACAATGCTGGGTTCAACCCTCAGGTCCACAGTCTGCCTGTTAGCATCCTCCATGAAGATGACCTGACCCCTTTTGTTAACGGCATGTGTCTATAGTCACTGTAAGTGCAAGTGTAAGTGCTGTAAGTGACTTTGGATGTGAAAAGGATCAGCTAAATGAATAGATGGTAAACAGTTTGGTATTGTTGAAGCTGTATGCCAATAAACCAAATATGTTCTATTTTTTTCCAGTGGAAGGGGTGATTGTGAAAATGTCGCCGTACCAAAATATCAGCGGCGAATTCCCTGAGAGGAGACACGGCCAGGGGGTCTGGATCCTGGAACTGCACCTCAAGGAGGGGCTCACTCAGACTCTTCATACAACTTCGACATGGAGGAAAAACAACAACAACAACAACAACAACAACAACACAATAAGTGAATAAACAAAAATGGAACAAAGCGGTCAAGCCCCAACAAACCTGCCGCTTGACCGCAGAAGGTTTGACGGGCCAAAACGCAGACACACTGCATACATGACGTGTACATTGGAAATTGCCTCATGGCAACGACACCCTCCCCTCCCCGCAGCCAATCCCACAAACTCACAACTTGAGCAGCTCCCCCCTGAGCTCGTCCTCAACGTTGGGCAGCCCTCCGCCGGGCCCCGCCTCCCGGGGGCGGTCCAGGCCCGTCCGGCTGGCCTCGTCCACGAAGGGCCTGACGAAGGCCATGAGGCTGGTGCAGCAGTGGCACAGCGGGTGGAAGTCGTCCGCCTCCTGCTCCCGGCTGCGGGGCGCCGGCAGCTTGGCCACGCGCTCCAGCAGCGTGGCCAGCACCATGCCCAGGGAGGAGGCCTTCCGCTCGCCCAGACGCATCAGCACTGTTCAGGTAGACAGAGAGAGAGAGAGAGAGAGAGAGAGAGAGAGAGAGGGGAAGAGAAGTAGAGAACGTTATCCGAAGCCCGATGCGCTCCCTGTGGCTGGCTGCAACATTCACATTTACATTTTGGGGCATTTATTTAGCAGACGCTTTTATCCACAGTGACTCACAAAAAGTAAATGTGTCAGAAGAAGGTGAAACATTTCATTGCTGCTAATACAGTAAGAAAGTCACCGGAACAAGTTTCAAGCATTTCAATTGCCAGGTTAACCATTGCAACACGCAAAGCATTGTACTTACAACAACAATAATAATAATAATAATAAACATTTCATAGCACAATTAAAAAAGGTGCATTTCAATCCCGTGTGATGATCATCAGTCTGCAGCACGGTGACCCGTACCAGCCTGCACGCTACGTGCTGTTAAACTGCGTGCTTCGTTAGGCTTCACCTTCTTTCAGAGGTTTGAGCAGGAGCAAGAAGGCGCTGACCAGCAGCTCCATGGGCGCCTCCTCCACCTGCTCCATGGGCGCCTCCTCCACCTGCTCCAGCAGGCCAACCAGCAGCTCCTTGGGGCTGCACACCTGACCAATCAGAGACCAGCATCAGACGCCACGTAAATACTGAAAACGTACACCCAATGTTGACGTTTAAAAGCGTGATGGCGAAGCGGAGGAGCGGACCTTGAGCAGGTGCTTGAGGATGGCTTGGCAGTGGGGCCGGTTCTTCACCTCCTGCTTCAGCAGCACCTGGACCAGCGGCGGCAGTAGGTTCCAGCCCATGCACTTCACCATGTCCTGAACACACAGAGACAGATGTGAGTGTGTGTGAGAGAATGGATGCTAATGGAAGACATTCATGACCCTATGGTGTCTCCCGGCACACGCTGGGTGAATCATTACATTCACGAACCACTGGTGTTCATGCCCAGTGGTCCATAACAATACTAGAGATAGCAGGGGGCAGGATATGGACGGGACACTCCACTCCAAGTCCATGACCTGTATCTGAATCCACTCCCTGAAGCGTGGATGACTGCAGCTTCTAAATTACAAACGTGTGCCACTTAAGTGTAAACATCTGAATACAAATACAAAGACAATTACAAAGACATTACAAAACATCAACATACAAAGACTATACATATACATGTAGCCTAAGTAGAAGAAACTTGTTTATACAAAAGGTGGTGATGGATGACACACACACCTGATTTCTCTCGTCCACCAGGATACTGAGGACCTGGGCGCTGTGTCCCTCCTCGATGCAGGCCCGCCCAGCGATGGTAAATACATCATAGTCCTCTGGGCTGTACTTGTCATCTTGCACCGCTTGCTGCAAGTGGCAGAGAGGAGAGAAGGACAGATATGGTGAAATAATTATTAAATGAGATGCCAGCAAAAGTTCTGCCCCAAAGGTTAATCAGAGCACAGCACACCATCCCTGCTAAATGTTACTGGGGTAGACTTACTAGGTTACTGAAGATAAACGAGAATTACTAGAGATATTTTACTACAATCAAGAGCTGAGTACATGCAGTACCGAGTGGGGTGAGGGAGTAACGGGTTGGGCGCAGCGCTGCACATAGAAAGTCATGTGAACCACGCGTGTTTTACTTACACATTTCTGTACCACATCACTCAGTTGTTCGAGAGCCATCGCTCCTCAGAAATCTATCGGCCCGTGTTCCCCTTTCACAGGACATTCCTGGGAGGGGAGATGGTGTAAAAGATGGATGATGAGTACTGCTTAGTCTTTTGAATATCATTTGTATTAGTAGTGCAGAAGACGTTACTCATAATTCAACGCATGTAGACACGGTGACAGGACACACCTAAACTACGTTTAATCAATTGCACCCTTTGACAATAATATTGCCAATAGATAACTTAATGTTGTTATTTTCAATCAAGTGATGTAGACATAAAATCGCTATATATACAATAAAATTAGTACAATAGGCAAAACGTATTGTACACTTACATTTCTACGGTATCGCGAAAAGTGGAAGACTTTTGGTTGCTGTGATGTTCCGTAGGTTGAGTACGTCACGGGTCAGAGTTCACCACTAGCACAACAGAAACAGCATGGAGAACCAGAGTGGGCAAAGAACTAAAAAGTCTTCTATAAAAGGTATTGGCTGTTGTTATATACTCTACTTTCCAAACACACTGTAACAACCTACTCATTCATAAAAATAAAAGAGTGTCCTCGCAACCATGGGGATGTATACGTTGTTTGTGTATCCTAAAGTTTATGACCATCTAAAACGGGGTTCTCTGACAGTAACATCTAACATCTAACTATATTGCGTTATCAGGTAGCAAGGCAGTCAAAGCCAAACGCGCCGAAGATGAAGCAAGAAGGTTCGTCTTATCTCTCTAACGCAAAAATATTATTGGCGTGGTTCTGTGATGGTGGTGGTCGTGAAACCTCTGCTTGTCTGTGCTAAGATGGGCAAACGCCCTTGTGCGTGTCTTAGGAGAGAAGCGTTGAAGGAAGCTCTGAGGGACAAACTAGATCTGGAGAAGAGAGCTCTTCAGGTGGTGGAGCGGCTCTTGGCAGACAGCGTGCCCGAAGACTTCCTCGTAGACTGTGTATGTAAAAAGAAGGTGTAAAACAAAATTCGTGTGTGTGTGAGATATGTTCCATTCAATGACCTGTGTGTGATAATGAGGCTTTAGGGTTTGCCTGTTGCCTGTGCTGGTTGAAACCTATATACTATGACAATAATACGAATATACATATCTACAGTATATATTAGCACTAATTGCTATACATTTCTTCTGTGGTACCAGCTTCCTCATAACCTCTCTTCCTTTTCCAGGCTAACTTCATCACCCCTGCCAACTACAAAGATGTAATAGAGGAGAGATTCATTCTTAAACTATGTGGATACCCTATATGTCAGAATAAACTGGACAAGGTAAGATATTTTGAAGAGGCATATATGGATCTTCAATTGGATAATGAATTAGATAATGAAAATAGTTCAATTTAATCAAGGTGCCATGACTTTTTTTGTTTTTAATTCATCTTTTATTCTTGCATTGTCTCACACTAGGTTGAAGGTTGGGTTACATTTGATGCACTGTGTTATGAATTTTCTATAAACATTCGTCTTCCTTTGTCATTATAGATTCCAACTAAAAAGTTTCAAATCTCAACCAAGACCAACAAAGTCTACGACATCACCGAGCGCAAGGTGTGTCCTGATTGGAGGGTGTAGGACTGTTTACGTGACATGTCGTGTGACTGACCGGTGACCTGTCGCTCTTCTCCCCCGTCCAGTGTTTTTGCAGTAACTTCTGCTACAAAGCCTCAAAGGAGTTTGAGCTGAAGATCTCGACCACCCCGCTGTGGCTCCGGCACCATGAGAGGTATTGTCTCCGCTTACGGTCGGTTGTGAGGAGATGTATGGGGAGTCTGAATCACACCTGAACACGTTGTGACCTTTCTTGTGGTTCTTCTGGCTGACAGGCCTCCACAGATCACCCTGATGAGGAAGGGAGATGGGTAGGTGCAATGCTTTGGTGCCTCAAATGTATGGTTTAGAGTTGTGAATGACAAAATCACCAATTTGCAATTTAGTTATACCCTTAAAGTGTCAGTGAACTAAGTAACACTAAATAACTAAGTAACTCACTCACTAACACTAACTAACACTAACTAACTAACTAACTCACTCACTAACACTAACTCACTATAACTAACTAACACTAACTAACTCACTAACACTAACTAACTAACTAACACTAAATAACTCACTAACACTAACTCACTAACACTAACTCGCTAACTAACTAACTACTTAACTAACACTAACTCTGCCCCCTGCTCAGCGGCAGCAGCGGTGCCGAGGTGAGGATAGCCGAGCGGCGCCTGCAGGAGGAGGACATCGAGGCTCCCGCCGTGGCCGCCGACCCGTCGCCGGACCCCCGGGGCCCCGCCGAGCTCCGCGCCCGCGTGGACCCGCACGGCGACGACAGCGACGACGACGGCGTGGAGCAGGACCCGGAGCAGGAGCAGGGCTTCGTCTCCAGCATGGTCACCGTCGAGCGGCACGGACCACCCAGGGTGCACTGGGCCGACCTGCCCGGGCCCACGGCTGACCGGGGCCCAAAACGGACACAGAAGAAGGAGAACATGGCGGCGGAGGAGGAGGAGGAGGAGGAGGAGGACAAGGAGAGTCTGCATCAACAGGGAGAAGCTGTAAACGTTGTGAAGGAGAGCGGCGAACACAGAGGAGAGGCGGGTGTGTGTGAAACAGAGGAAGAAGCGGGCCTTGGAGAGACATTAGACATTGACGCAGCACACACGCGTCTACCCAGTGTACAGCAGACACCGGGGGAGGAGCAGCAGCAGGAGGAGGTGGTGGAGGTGCGGGAGAAAGGGGAGCGGCGCGCGGTAGACTTACACTCTGCGGAGGTGGAGCAGGCAGCGGCTCTACTGGACTCCTGTCGGATCGCTGAGCAGGTGAAGGACGCGGCTCCAGCACCCGTTGCCACAAGAGCCCTGCATGGCGGACAGCAGCAGCAGGAGGAGGAGCACCGCCCCCCGGTCCTCAACACCCCCGCGGACGCCAACGCAGCGGAGAGCGAGCCTCAGACCCCGGACCGCCTGCCCACCGGCGCCCGCCCACCGGCGCCGCCGGGCCTGGACGTCACCCGGGTGGGCATGAGCAAGAGGGGCGCGGCCGGCCTACGGGGGCTCCTCCTCCTCCTCCACGGCGCCGTCGCCCCCCCGCCGCCCAGCTCGTTCCGGCAGAACCTTCTGGAGAGCCTGAGGAGAACTCTGGGCGAGTGGCGCTCCGAGGAGACGCGCGCGTTCCTGTACGGCGCCGGACGGGCCCCCCTCTCGGGTTCACCGGAGGAGAAGGAGGAGGAGGAGAAGGAGGAGGAGGAGAAGGAGGAGGAGGGCGTGGGGGAGGAGGAGCTAGATGAGGATGATTTTGAGGCGGAGGAGGAACAGGAGGAGGCGGTGGTGGTGGAGGGGGGAGGTGGAGCGCGGGGCAGGCCCAGGGCTCCGGCGCCGGACTATGACACGCTGCGGAGGCAGACCCAGGAGCAGGAGCTCCGGGTCAGGGAGTTCTACCAGGGGAGCCGTGTCCTCCCCGGAGACACGGAGCAGCCCGCCGGACACACGCAGGTGAGAGAGAGAGAGAGAGAGAGAGAGAGAGAGAGAGAGAGAGAGAGAGAGAGAGAGAGAGAGAGAGAGAGAGAGAGAGAGAGAGAGAGAGAGAGAGAGAGAGAGAGAGAGAGAGAGAGAGAGAGAGAGAGAGAGAGAGAGAGAGAGAGAGAGAGAGAGAGAGAGAGAGAGAGAGAGAGAGAGAGAGAGAGAGAGAGAGAGAGAGAGAGAGAGAGGGTAGGGGTAAGGGGGTAGTGGGTTGGTCACGCAGTGGGGGAGGTGAAATGGAGCCATTCAGCAGGAAATCAGGGCGCCTGCTATGAGAGCCACCCACCAAAAGGGGGTACTATACTATAAAACATTGCATTGAAATGTGACGGGCACAACCTGTGTTTGTTCACCTGACCAGGTCTGGCCTGTCCTCTGCCTTGTTGTTGTTGTTGTTTGTCCCCGGTTGCTGTAGGCAACAGCCCAGGGCCGGGAAGCGAGGGATCCCGTCCTGCCCCTGGTGGACTCCCGGGCCCAGATCCTCATCCAGAAACGCATCACCGTGGACAAGCTCACCACGAGGTGTGTGTGTCAAGTGTGTGTGTGTGTGTGCGTGTTCATGATTATGGTTACTTGGTTACTATGGTTACCGTCAGATCAAATGCTGAGGCACTTTCGAACATTTTGTGCACTTCGAACATTTTGAACATTTAGTGTAGAGGAAGCCCTTGACTTTGTGTGGGATCACATGTTCATCATGTGACCATTCATTAGTGGATTGGGAAAAGTGTGTTGAATGCTTCCTGGTCTCCTGGAACGATCCACAATGAGTTTTCCATCATGGGCCGTGTGTGTGTGTGTGTGTGTGTGTGTGTGTGTGTGCCTGTCCAGTCTGAGGAACTTCGTGGGCCCGCTGGGTCTGACCATGACTGACGTCTCTACGGACCTCAACAGACTGGT
>JAXIVH010000336.1:0-40000 GCA_036785325.1 Urophycis tenuis | reverse complement strand
CACACACACACACACACACACACACACACACACACACACATGCACACTGCAATCCTGTACACTTTCTGTCCAAACACAGGTCTACACGCCACACACACACACACACACACACACACACACACACACACACACACACACACATGCACGCCATAAAGACCTGCTGTAAAAAGGCGGGTGGGAACTCTCTCACCTGACGGCCAACTGAAGCGGCCCAGCAGGAACTGAAGGGTCAAACAGAACTCTGATTTATGAGCCCCGGATCAGACTGGAATCTGGTGCGGGGGCTCCGTGTTGTTGTTTAAGTCACAGGCTGCGTGTCCATCAATGTCCATCTTAACACATGTCCGTTTTTTTCCCCATTGTTTTTTTTTTAAATTTTTTTTTACCATTCTGGTGAAATCTTCCTAGGCCGATAGTCCTACCTATTTTTTTGTAGTTTTTTTTTCATAAATTCATGCAAAAAAAAAAAAAGTAATTTTAATTTTCGGAAACTGCAATTACTCAACAGCACTTTTGTTTGGCCGTCTTTTATTAATGCTGTTACATTGAGTGGACAACTGGCAATGTTGTCAATATTTTTCATTGGACTTTTTTGATAATTGGCTCCTCTATCAAGTCTCCCTCCTAGTCACGTGTCCACCGTTTGATACGCTCCGTGTCACACACACACACACACACACACACACCCGCTCGCGCCGAGCTTCTCTCCGTCATGAATAATTTGTTTGGCGGTGCTACCTGTCTGCTGCCGGGCAGCTGTGCTCGGCTCTGGCCCGCTATTGTTCTCTCCCATCTGAATAATGGATGCCGCAACACTAGACCCCGGGGGGTAAAAGCAAGGGATGGACGGACAACAGTGCACCTATTTAAAAAAACAAAAAAAGTAGATTGGAGGGGGCGGGGCTTCGGCGGTGAGGCTTGCCGCGGGTGCACGAAGAGCAGAATGGACGCTCGTGCACGTCCTGCGGAACTTAATCGAATCATATCGCTGGCCTTCAGTAATGTGCTCAATTAAAACATGGTTTAAAAAAAAAGCATGAATTCGGTCGACATCCAGGTAGCAGTTTAGAAAGCCATTTATTGGTCAAACAAAGCAATTATTGCAGTATTAAATTGCATGCTTATAAGTTATAAACGAAAATGCCTCAGTTAAGCAAAGGAAAGAACACTTAAAATAAACATAGGACGAGTTAAAAAAATAAATCACGTTTGGTCATTGTGAAGGTGCAAGTTGATAAACACGTTTTGATGAACACTTTCTCTTCTGTAATCCAGTGGACTTTTACTGTGAAAAGCCACCGTTGTTGTTATTGTTTGTGTGAAAATTAAAAGCGTGTGTGTGTGTGTGTGTGTGTGTGTGGCCAGGTTAACAGAGGTGTCGGCCGCGGTGCGTGAGGCCCTCGGGAGCCCTGAATCCGTGCAGCGCGTGAACGAGCTGATGCGGGAGCTCGGTCTGCAGCGTCCAGACCTGCTGACTCTACTACAACTCTTCAGAAGCCCGATGCACTGACACACACATGGACCATCGTATTAAATAAAATAAAAAACAACCCTAAACATGAATAAGTAAACGTCGGGTCGTTAATCACGTTTCGTTGAGTTCCATTGTTCCACTTGATTTGTGTTCAAATCTTTTTCTCCTGAAGCGAAGACTTGATGGCCTAACGGTGATGGATTGTAAACGTCATTCTTCTGTAAACATTCCGGGATGGACCGCACAGGCAATTTATAATTCCAATAAAAAAATATGTAGGCCTTTCACTATTGAGCTTGCGCAAACGATTGTTTTCTATTGCGAATATGATTCATATCCCGGTGCCATGTGGCGGTAGTGATTCGGCCTTTCTCCCATCTACTGCTAATAAAAGCGACGCCTTTTTTTTACTGACCTCTCCACATTAAATTTATGGTGTCATAATGTAATTTGTTGAGGAGGTAGGCCTTTGTGTTGACAATGTGCGTGTCTAAAATAGTATGATTTGACCAGCTGGTCCTCGTTAGGAAAGCCATTTTATCCTGTTTCATTTCATTTTTGGTCGTGATTGTTAAAAAGCATTTTTTTTTTCGTTATAGCAGCGCACAATGCGCGTCAGTAAACCGTCTGGGGAGTGTCTAAAATAAGGGTTAACGAGTTCGTCCTATTTTAGAGAAAAGTTTAAAAACATAACAATTAAAAAAAACGTGGGCCTAATCCTAAGGATCCTACCTGGAAAAAAAATACAATAAATTAAAACGTCAAAGTAAATATTATCTTGGCTATAAATATGTGCTTTCAAAGGGACATAATTTTATCCCATTAAGGCCAGTGTTGTAGGCCGCTGTCCTAGGCCTATAGCCTAGTCGTAAATAGGCGACTAATAGGCCTACGTATTGGACAGTCAGTCTTTAGCCCTGCATTCATCACAGAGCAATAACGGGGCCTAAATAATAGGCCTACATAAACGTTTTCAAATTGAACTAAGACTTAATTAAGACGTAAGAGCAGCATCGCAGCGTCCCGTGGGTCGCTGCGAGGCCTCCTCTGAGTGCGTTCGTGCGCTCGGTCTTTGCGCCAGTAATTATTTCAGTCCGTGTTGCGTCTCTTTGTGTCTCCGCAAGTCAACCTTCCGCTGAAAGCCTTTGCCGCACTGGTCGCAGCCGAAGGGTTTGAAGCCCGTGTGTTTGCGGCTGTGCGTGATGAGGTTGGAGCTCTGGCTGAAGGCCTTGCCGCACACCTGGCATTTGTGGGGTTTCTCCCCTGGGGACAGGAAAAATATGAAAACATTTAACCGTTAGTCCATAGCCTGTGTGTGTGTGTGTGTGTGTGTGTGTGTGTGTGTGTATGTGTGTGTGTGTGTGTGTGTGTGTGGTGTGTGTGTGTGTGTGTGTGTGTGTGTGTGTGACCGTGCGTGCGCGTGCGCGCGCGCGCGTGCATGTGTCTGTCTCTCACCCGTGTGAATGAAGGTGTGCTTCTTCATGTCTGACTTCTGATGGAAGCGCTTCCCACAGTACTGGCACGGGTACGGCCGCGTGTCCGAGTGGATGAGCAGGTGCGTGGACAGCGTGGACGAGCGCTTGAAGCTCTTGCCGCAGATTTTACAGTTGAAACTTCTCTCCTGTCATTCATCAAGGGGGCGCGTTAGTCGACACAAACAACACAACCACTTGGTACATACCGCGTATACCGTTGTGTATGCATTACCTGTGAGTGGACGGCTCTGTGTTGATCCAGGCTGACTGCGTGTCCAAATGTCTTCCCGCAGATGTCGCACTCGAAGGGTCGCGTCCCGCTGTGCGAACGTCGCACGTGAACCTCCAAGCCGTGCGGCGTTGAAAACACCTGTAGGACAACACAGGACAATGCACGTTTCGACATGAAACTATTATTTCAAACAACAGCAACGACAAGCGTGTTCGTTGTCAATCAGGGCCTTAAGACGGTGTCTCACCTTGCAGCATTTGATACATTTGTAGGAACAGTTTGTTGCCTCGATGTTGGCGCAGGCCGGATCATGTTCCGACTTAATTTCCGTAGGCCTGCTGGGCGGTTTATGCTTAAGATTTAAATACACCTCTTGATCTTGAACCCTGTATATTTGGCGAGTGGTGGTGGAAGCATAGTCCGGGTAACATCCACCGGCGGGCGCTTGATGCTGTGCGTAACGGGAGTCGGCCGGGCCACTGTCGTCTGTCCCGTAGATGCTGACGGGCGAGTCTGGTTCCCTGGGCCTCCTGGCGTGGTGGTATGTCCTCTCGGCCAGGTGCCTCATCTGCGAGCCCGAGAACGACGTCCACGCGGCATAGGGGGCGAACGGGCTGCTGAAGTGGTGGCCCTCGTCCACGGGCCTCAGCGAGCGGCTCTCTGAATCTTATGCGTGTTAGATCAAGAAACGTGTTTCATTGGATGACAGCGTGTGATGTGGCCGTTTGAATATGCACAACGGGCCTACAAGAAAGCACGCACAGAGGAGCGCGTGAATATTTCATATTATAAACCTACCCGGGGAGGAGGATGGAGACGGAGGACGCCAGAAGTCATAATCGGAGGAGCGGTCACAAACACTGCCCTCGTAGCTCAGCGGGGAGCAGGAGGAGAGGTCCGCCGTGCGCACCATCCGGGACTCCGGCGACAGCCGGTCGCGACTGCCGGCATCCTCGTGCGCCTCGAAACTCCCGTCAAACTCCACTGCAGCTTGGTTGTCTGATAAAACACCAACACTGGAGTATGAGACGGGCCTATATGGATACAATGACGCGCAACGCACATTCTGCAATGTAAAGAAATGCCTTTAAACTAGAATAGGCCTACTTGATACACATAATTCATGCATGCTGTGTTCATACAGTTTTTCAGGTTATAAGAAGGCTAATATATAAAGGCTCGTTGTAATTAGTCCTACCTGCGCAGGCGTAGGCCAAAACGGTATCCAGCCGAATATAGTCATCCTCCAGGTATCGTTGCTGGTGGTAGCTGTGAGCTTTTTTACTCTTCACTAAAAAAGACCGCGGCATGGTCAGTCTTCTCTCGGGGTCACTCTGAGCGTCTTCCTCCTGGGTCAGTGGCCTTCTGCAATGCCCTCACAACTTCGACACCGCTCTGACTCTATCACTGGAGAGATTTAAACACCATTGGTTGTCAGGCGATCCGGCATCAGGATTTTTGGCTATCGATTACGCATGCGCAAAACAACCCCTCGTCTACCAGGTGTTGTCGGGCAGGTGGCCAAAACAGAGATCCCTAAGGGTTCCTATGAGGATGGGATTGGAACCCAAGCTGTTCTACTGCAAATATCTTCTAATGTTTACAAAATATAGACAGTCAATCGTTTATTGTTGTGGATGTTTAGCAATTCACCGATATTCGATTTGACGCATAGCCATCTTTGAATTACAGACATAAACGCGTTTGTATTGCCTACTTCTCACATGCAAATAGAACCAACGTACAATATTCTCGATTAGTCAACGACTACCCAAACACCGAATGTTGCAAGAGCAGTAAAAAAATAAAAAATAAAATAACGTTTTCGGAAGGTTTGTGAATGTGCTGATCTAAGCAAACACTCTTAGATAATGACCTATTTGTTCCGCTGGCTGTAAACGGACACCTGTAGACTCAGAAGCGGCGCGCGGTGCAGGTATCCTGTTGATGACACGCGCGCGACTATAGGTCACCGGGCAGTCTGCACAACAGCCTGCGGACGGGGACCCGAGGTATCCCTTACAAAAGCCACTCTGAACCCAGTTTATCCAATAACTTAAGCCTTATTGTCAGACATCATTAAAGCCCCTCGGGCGTTATCTTTTAAAACCTCCCGTATACGCCTGCTCTACTGTTTTAACGATTCTCCCCCCAAAAAAATCAAAAGCCTCAGAAAAGAAAGAAATAGATTAAATAATTGGGAAAGCAAAGCTGTATTATCGATTTTGTTTTTGGCCTGAGAAAGGATTTGTTTGTTGCACCTGCAGCGAAAGATTGACATAGCGGAACAGTACTCAAATACTCACAGCAGCCGTTGTCCAAGCGGCACAGAAGTTCTCTAACTTCTCATTTGCAGAAGGTTGAGATTCAATTTCGGAGACTTCTCGAGTCATCTAAACTTGCGTTTAAATCCCTCCCGTCTCTCTCTCTCTCTCTCTCTCTCTCTCTCTCTCTCTCTCTCTCTCTCTCTCTCTCTCTCTCTCTCTCTCTCTCTCTCTCTCTCTCTCTCTCTCTCTCTCTCTCTCTCCAGCTATTCTACACTGTCTTATTTACTTATCAACTGACAGCTCATACATTTAGTAGTATTCTTTCTTTAAATAGTCATGATCCTATAGGGCTCACCTCTACGTCATAACTGACGAGTAAAGTAGAGAAAGCCGAGCTCCTGAGTCAGAAGCGACATGACACCATAACATGTCATGTTTCCAGTGTTTGTCATACCAACGGCTGCGGTCTGTGATTTGGTATTCTGCTGAAATATTACAGGTACATTAGCAATCCTGTGTGTGTGTGTGTGTGTGTGTGTGTGTGTGTGTGTGTGTGTGTGTGTGTGTGTGTGTGTGGTTGTGGGTGTGGGTGTGTGTGTGTGTGTGTGTGTGTCTGCCTGTCTGTCTACCTCTCTGTTGTAAGTAAGTGTGCTCAAATAATTTCTCTAAGTTGCAATGGTGGCCGTGTGAGAGAGGAGACCTAAGAAATGAGAAATAAGGCCACTGCAACTGTTAAAGACTAAATCAAACTCAGAACAGGAACCCAATGGAGTCAAAAATAAACCCTGGCTATACTGCATCTTAAATCTCTCTGCAGCAGTCTAATGCGAGGTGATTGAAGAACAGCAAACAGCCATTTCATTTGTGGTTGTGCTTCGAGACTCTCATTTTATCAGCCTTGGGCCCTCATTCTCTTAGTGGGGATAAAAAGATAGAGATAAAAGGATGGTTAAGATACGGTCGATATTCAAATAATCCAAATATCCTAAATCACCTTCTGCAGAGTACTTACAAAACGATGGCTTGGCTGTGGCCTGTATATCTGTGGTCCAACATTGTGTTCACATATTTGTTGGCTTATAGTTATGGCAATAATGTACATATGATGCCAATTCACTCAAGTGACAGTAAGCTATAAAAACCACATAGTACCCATTGAGTTTGTTGGATATTATAGACTATTTATTTTTTCTTTCCAGAACCCTCACATGGTGAGTTAGATTGTTGTCGCTTCGACAGCGTCACACGTGATGAACAGCTTTCCATTATCTTCACCATGGCCTGCCTGTAGCGTTCATCTCTCCCAGCAGTAAACTTGCCACATCATTACCTCTACCGTTTCAACCTCTTGTGACATCTGAGTAAGAACAACAAGCCAACAGATCAGCCTATCTCACTCCTTCACAGTTTCCTCTGCAGCCAGTTCTCCGACCGCACTACTAAAGTCTCTCTACCCAGATTGCTCCCCCAAGTTCTCCTTCTCCTCCTCCTCCTCCTCCTCCTCCGCCGCCAGATAGTGGCCGAGTGTGTGAACACCCCGAGTGATTTACTGCCCTCCTTGACCACACAGGGCCCTTACTTTTTCGTCCTTTGTTTTCCCTTCTTTTTTCTTCTCCTCACTGTCAAGTTTTCACTGACATTTCCGATTGATGTCTGGCCGGTGAGACGCGTGATCACGGTGCAAAAATGTATGTGACGCTAATGCTACAGTGTAACGCTAATGCAACAGTGTAACGCTAGTGCAACAGTGTAACGCTAGTGCAACAGTGTAACGCTAATGCAACAGTGTAACGCTAATGCAACAGTGTAACGTTAATGCTACAGTGTAACGTTAATGCTACAGTGTAACGCTAATGCAACAGTGTAACGCTAGTGCAACAGTGTAACACTAATGCAACAGTGTAACGCTAATGCAACAGTATAACGCTAATGCAACAGTGTAACGCTAGTGCAACAGTGTGACGCTAATGCAACAGTGCGACGCTAATGCAACAGTGCGACGCTAATGCAACAGTGTAACGCTAGTGCAACAGTGTAACGCTAGTGCAACAGTGTAACGCTAATGCAACAGTGTAACGCTAATGCAACAGTGTGATATGATTGTCGCGCAGGGCAACGTCGCCATCGATCGATGACACGCGCAGAGAGTCGCATGCCTCCTTCTCTCTGGCCGGCGGGGCGCCGCCCGAACCTCCGTGCTGTGCGTTTTCGCCGCCATCCGTCACGCGACGAAACTCAAGAAAAGAATAACAAACGGGCGGGACCAACAAAGATGTGAACGCAACACGACGAAAGGGATCCTCAACACGTCGTTGTAAACAGTCCACAAATCAACCCCCCCCCCCCCCCCCGCTGACGGGCCTCATCCATCACCGGGCTCAGTGGGGGGGTGGGGCCCGTTGTTCAGCGACCCGGCCGCTTCTGGTTGTAAATTCCCTCTGCAGCACCGGCAGCGAACGTCTCTACTAGTAGCTGGAGGCCTGCGGAAGACGGGAAACCTGCTCTGGGCTTCCTGGTCATTGTGGAAAGTGCTGTTACAGGGGTCAGAGGTCAGGAACCACAGTCGGGCCGATGAGGGTTTTCCCGCTGGCTGCTGGGTGGACGCGACGCGTCGCGGTCAAGGCGAGTGTGTGCGTGCGTGTGTGCGTGTGTGTACTGTGTTTGTGTGTGTGTTGTGTGTGTGTGTGTGTGTGTGTGTGTGTGTGTGTGTGTGTTGTGTGTTGTGTGTGTCTGTGTGTGTGTATGCGTGTGTTTGTGTGTGTGTGTGTGTGTGTGTGTGTGTGTGCGTGTGTGTGTATGTGTGTGTGTGTGGTATTGTCAGCTATTGTTATCACATGTTCTGAATTCAGTTAGACGCTTTAAAGCATCTAACTTAATTGAGAACACAACTTTAAAAACTTTAAGAAGTTTTTACATTTTTTTTTAAAGGATGTTAAAGAAACAGTTTAAACAGCATTAAAAGTAAAACTTGCTTAAATCACGCAACGTGTGAGTGAATTGAGATGAAGTGAGTTGAAGTTGAGGCCCTCCTCCGATGCATCAAACAGTGTCCATTATTACTGAAATCTGTGGTGTTATTTTGGTATCGTGTTTGACGTCTCTGTCTGAGAAAGCAACGTGGTGTGAAATATCTGATCACATGGGAAAAGAAGAGAAATTGCACGGAACCCTCTGCATCTTGACGCTCTCTGCGGCCGTTTATATGGCACTTCTGCTTCTGGACTTCTGTATCTTCAGAACTGAACATAGCTGAGCAGGAAATGCTCTCCCTGTTACAATGGGCCATAGATTGTCTTGGTCATTGCATGGACGTCGTCTCAGACTTTGACTGTTTGTATTATTTAGTATTTTTCGAGTCTAAGAGTCCCAAAGGCGCTTGTGAATGCACGCCAATGAGACAGAAGAAGGGCTGCTGTGCGTCCTGCTCTAGGTTGCCTACAGGTAGGTGACCTTCAGAGAGGTGGCCTACAGGTACGTCGTGGACACTGGGAGTCAAAGCCAGAATCTTACGGCTGGGAGTCACACACTGTAAACCCTCACCACTCCCCCCTGCGTGTGTATGTATCGAAGTGACCATAAACACATATTTTTTCACTTGCAATACCCCTGCAGAGGATGGGTTGCTGCAGAGGCTCTATAGCAGCATGCATGGTGCATGTTCTTGGGTGTGACTAAGTGAGATTTGAAGGTCGACATCTCTTTTGACTCCAGTATGCACATAGAATCGTCGACATCTTGATTTTCTTAATTGTGAAATCACTTCTGCCCAATGACTCTGGTGCTATATATATAGCTTCTGTACACACGAGTGACTTTGAATTTCCTATCTGACTCTGCACACAAATGCCTGGAATGACTGTGTATGTGTGCATTTTATCTGTTGGGTTTTGAACAGAAAAGCAGAAGACTATGCTTCCCTTTTCGTCGTTAACTGATCTGCATGCACTTAAACATTTTTGCCCAACTGCTACTAGTGTTGGCCCCCATATATTCGCCTTCCATTAAGAGGGTTGTGTGTTACTGATGCCAGCCTCTTCGTTAACACAACACGTTTATCAAAATCAACTCCGTCCTCCTGAGCAGGATAATCCAGCCGAAGGGTTGTTGGTTGAACCCCAATGTCGGCTGCCTACGTGTAGGTATCCTTGAGCAAGATGCTGAACACCATGTGAACCCACTTTCTTGCACATTGCCAGGGATCCTAAACTATGCAATAGTGAACAAGATATTCTAACGGTAATAAAATGGTTCCAACCAAAAAAAAGGGTGCTTTGAATGACTGATGTATGAGGACATTCATTTCAAAAGTGAATCACTAACTCTGAACATGTAATCTCTCCTCCCCTGTGTCCTGATATTTGGTGTATGGTTTATTACTTTATACAGTGGCCCTTCCGTGATTCCATCCACATAAGCACACACAAGTTGACTGGGATATTTGCCCAGTGGCAATAAATCTGAACACATCCTGTTGACCTCTGTGACCCCTATGAGTTATGATCATCCTCATTTAGGAATGACAGTAGAAAGTGTTCTGTTGGGTTGTTGTTGTCTCTATAGCACGAGTGTGGTATGGGAATAGGCGGATCTGAAAAAGGGCTGAGTACTCTTATTCATTTCTGTGCTCAAGCCTGGTTTGACATGCTGACAGCGCTGTGTGTATTTTTGTGGACTATTTGAATGTCAATGACACTGTAAATACAGTGAAATAACAAAACTGTTTTTAAATTATTGTAACTGCACCCATGTAGCCGACTATTCGTTATATATTTCCTCTCTCTCTTTGAAGATAGACATATTTGTGTGTGGGAGTAGGCCTTCAGTTGATACGTGCTCGCAAGTTAAACAGTATGAACGTACAGTGTGTACCACACTGCTTGACCTATGGTATACAGTTTTTGGTCTACTGACTACTAGATGGACAGGACTTCACTGCTGCCCCCTATTGGTGATCTTGTCCACATGTTCATCCGCTCCAATAGAGGGCGCTGTGGGTTCGCGTGGGGACCTTCACTACTTCCGCTGCCACAGTCAGGAGAGTTACAAACCGGGTTTCTCACTACATTTCGCCCGAATCCCCTAAGAAGGAGAGAAGAAAAAAACCCTCAAAATGGTTAGTTCATTGTGCAACTATGATCGACATGAAAACGCGTTGCTCTCCGTGTATATAGTTGTGGTTGTTAGGGATGTTTAGGGTGGTTAGATGATCAGATGGTGTTGGATGTGGTTGTCTTGTTCGCCGGTTCGCCGCCGTCCTCCAGCCTCCAGCGTGGCGCTGCGGCCCCGACAGGACCGGGGTCCTGCTGCCAGCGTTGTTTGAACTGTCGATACTGAATGTTGCATTAATAATCGTTGAACTAACAAGTATTCTTTAACCATTCGATGCCCGTAATATAATCGTTATTCTCCCGACGAGTTCAGTATTTGCCTACACGACACGAATGCTTGTGTTCCTGTTATATTTGTATAGCGAGAACATGTGAAGAATGCATGCTGATCCATTACGTTTCTACATCAACAGGGTTTTGTCAAAGTGGTGAAGAACAAGGCCTACTTCAAGAGGTACCAGGTCAAATTCAGGAGGAGGAGAGGTAAGCTGCCCGCAGGCCCACATGCCTGAGCTAAACATGGCCACATAGTCGATCGAAGGTGTAACTTTGTAGCTTTCCCTGGAGGTATAAGCAACTTAAATTATTATGAATGAACCTAAGTTAAGCTTGTATACACGATGTATGAGTGCCATCTGTCCATCGAAGCACATTCAATTTGAAAAGAAATGCTAACCCATTTTTTTTCCTCGTTATTTTATCTGACAGAGGGAAAAACCGATTTCTTTGCCCGCAAACGTCTGGTCATCCAAGACAAGAACAAGTACAACACACCCAAGTACCGCATGATTGTCCGCTTCTCCAACAGGGACATTTGTTGCCAGGTAAGAAGAACAGCGAATGTCAAAAATAATAATAATAATGCATTTTATTTAAAGGTGCCTTTGAAAGCACTCAAGGACACCCGACAAGACATTTCTAAACAACAGTACATTGAACAGTAAAAGTCCCTAATCCTCGACCCTCCATTACAGATTGCCTATGCAAAGATTGAGGGCGACCAGATAGTGGCTGCTGCCTACTCCCACGAGCTGCCAAAGTACGGGATCACTGTAGGCCTCACCAACTACGCCGCGGCCTACTGCACCGGCCTGCTGCTGGCTCGCAGGGTAAGGACCACACAATTGCTTTAGAGTGCGTTGCTGCTGACACCAGCCATATGTGGCCAATGCCTCTTCTGTTGACTGTTGCTGAGCGAGGCAGCTTTACTGTTGTTGGAATAGCGGGCGCCTAGCGCTGTGTATATTTTTGTTGGCCGCTATTGCAAATATTTTCAAGGATTTTTGGTGCCCTCCTAAATGCGTGACTGCAGGTGGGTCAGATTACACATCGGATTAAACCCTGTACCGTATTTCTTCTCCCCCCCCCCCCTGATCTCCACCAGCTCCTCAACAAGTTCGGGCTGGACCAGGTGTACGAGGGCCAGGTGGAGGTGACGGGCGACGAGTTCAACGTGGAGAGCGTGGACGGGCAGCCTGGTGCCTTCACCTGCTACCTGGACGCCGGCCTAGCCCGGACCTCCACGGGGAACAAGGTGTTCGGCGCCCTGAAGGGGGCGGTGGACGGGGGGCTCGCCATCCCTCACAGGTACGAGTGTGTGAGGAGACTGGCGACACCCCTGGCAACCTTAAGGGGTCTACGCCCTCAGACAGACAGACAGACATACTTTATTGATCCCTGAGGGAAATTGCGTAAACCAACAACCAACAACGTCGCCATGACAACCTCCAAGGTTGTCATGGCGACGTGGCTTGTCGTGGTTCGCTTCTCGTGGTTGCTTCTTGATGATGTTACAGTTTCGCTGAGCAAAATGTAGTTGGTCCTTCATTTGCATTCGCTGATGTTTACTGTCCTTTCAAGACGGGGCTGAGAGAAGCACAACCAACACCACGACAATACTGTAGTAGTAGTAGTAATATCGGTAGTAGTACTGGTGCTAGTAGTAGTAGTACTATCAGAGATCTTGCTTATTTGACCAGGTGACTACATATTGTGGTCTTGTATTGGATGGTGCTCAACACCACCGTTCAAAACCGAAACCTTTCACTGTGTTTGAACATCAAACGTAAATGAATTCACTGTTTCTGGGTGGAAACGGCGTCGCTAACGAAAGGCCCTCCCCTGCTCCTCAGTTTGAAGCGCTTCCCCGGCTACGACGTTGAGAGCAAGGAGTTCAACGCAGAGCTGCACCGGAAACACATCCTGGGCATGAACGTGTGCGACTACATGACCTACCTGATGGAGGAGGACGAGGACGCCTACAAGAAGCAGTTCTCCAGGTTCATCAAGAACGGAGTCACGCCCGACACGGTGAGCCCCCGCCGTGCGTGAAGTGGAGCAACGCCTCCATTTTGTGCGCTCTTGTACAGTCATACGGGGCTTGTGACTCTTGTCATGGAGTTTTCAAGTCGGTGTTCGATTTTTACATTAAAATCGGGACGATGGCTGCTGTTGTGAAAAGACGATGGGTTTAAGTTCTCTGCTTCTTGATGATGTTACAGTTTCGCTGAGCAAAATGTAGTTGGTCCTTCATTTGCATTCGCTGATGTTTACTGTCCTTTCAAGACGGGGCTGAGAGAAGCTGAGACACCCAGTCGTCTCCCAGGTCTTGTGTTTTCTTTCTGTCTCGGTCCCCTGACTCGTCTGACCATCTTGTTTTTATGTTTTCATTTCTAGGTAGAAGAAATGTACAAGAAAGCCCACGCAGCCATCAGAGCAAACCCCGTCCACGTAAAGAAACCGAAGAGAGAGGTCAAAAAGAAGAGGTCAGTTCCCTTTGCATATTTACACTTACATTACATTCACATCTACATTGAGGGCATTTAGCAGACACTTTTATCCAAAGCGACTTACAATAAGTCTGTGTGTCATAAGAAGGTGAGACATTTCATTGCTGCTAATACAGCAAGCAAGTCACCGGAACAAGTTCCAAGCATTCCAGTTGCCCGGTGAACCATCACTGGTGTCCAACATCTCTGCTCTATGATGCTATGTGCTAAGACACTGCTGCAGCATACTCGCGTTATCCCTATTTACTCCGGGCACTGTGTGTGTGTGTGTGTATGGAGTAAAGCGTGTAATGTTCCCACAGTGTGTTGTTATATCGACTGGGTGAATAGCTCCAGTCAGCTCACGGCGGCCGGAGTGGATGTCCACTTCTCCCCCGCCGACGTCTAGAATCTTAATGGGCCTCATTGTGTCTCCCGCCCGCAGGTGGAACCGCGCCAAGTTGTCTCTGGCACAGAGGAAGGACCGCGTCGCCCAGAAGAAGGCCAGCTTCCTACGAGCGCAAGAACAAGAGGCAGGGGACGGATAGACGCCGGGCCTCTCCGGCTCCCCACCCCTCCCCCCAGACACGCCAATAAATTTATTACAAACTCACTCCGTGTCCTGTCGTCGTCAGGTCGAACAGACGGTCCACAGATTTGCGTGGGTTTCAGTCGGGACGGTTGAATGAGCTGAATGTGTCTTAATATATAAAGGAAACAAAGGGACTGGATCTGGGGGGGAGGAGGAAATGTATATAGTGGTACGTTTTTATTGTGCAAAATCATGCTGGTTTTCAACTTCAAAAAAGTTACTTGCAAATTGATACAGCAACGACATCATCGACCACAAACCTTAAACAATGCATTCTGTCACTCAAAAGTGATTTGACAATACTACATATATGGTAACATTTAAGTTTGTGACTCGGCTTCCATCAGCAGGTGATTTTTAGTTTTTCACGTCAGCATTCAGATAGTTATAGATTTTTTCCAGATTCCCAAAGTTTGCCAATTCCTTAAGATTCAACAAGAGGTAAACATTCAATATCTTCAAGAATAGTGTTTTTATGGCACTATTTGGGAGTGAAACTTGAATCACAAGTGGTAGTATTTCAACCTAGTGTGAAATTAAGACATTTACAGATTCTCCATAGAAAACCTATTAACTGAGCCGTGTCAAAAGCACAATATACCACTCTGGCAGCATAGAGTACCCCGATAGACCTGTCCTGTTTAAAAAGCACACCCAACCACTGCCCTTCCACTTGTTGGAACAGTTGTGTAAGCCAATGTCGTTTCAAACATATAGAATAAACTGCTCTCGGATTGGGCCGAACTAGCCTATGTGACGACAGCTTTCTCAAATATACGTTTATATCTAATGTCCACCAGCAATTATGATGTGTGCAATTGTATAGTGACCCCAAAGTCATGAAACACGAAATACGGTCCGACTTTGGTGACGTCGACTGCCACATCCAAACGGGTTCCTCTGCCCCCTGACGGACTCAAGGCTGTCGTCACCCGACGCCCTTCACCAGGAACACCTTGACAGCAGCTCTGGCCGTGAACCCATTGACAAAAGATGGCGCCCCTCCCAGCTGCCACAGGAAACCCCGCCCCGCCATGAGGATCCGTCAACGCCGGGGCCACGCCCCCCGATCACGAGTCCTTGGTATGGGAGATCTGTCTCCACAGCAGCGCCTTGAGGTTGTTGAGGATGAGGGAGTGCTCCATGTCCAGCTGTCCAGCGGCGCCGCCGCCGCCCAGCGCCATGCAGGCGTACAGCTGCCTCTCCAGCTCCTCCCCCAGGCCGGCCGGCGCCCCGCGCATCAGGTAGTCCTTCAGCGTGCCGCACGCCTTCGCCAGGTTGGGCCGCTCCGGCTCCTCCCGGCAGCGCCGCAGCGTCGGGTCACACGACGTCCGGCAGTCGGCGCCGTACACGCAGTCGGCGTCGGCCTCGCAGCGCCGCGAGCGCATGGCGCGGCGGAACTCGTCCTCGGCGACCACGGCCCGCGCGTCGGTGAGCCGCAGCTCGTGGCGCTCGGTGTAGCCGAAGTGGGCGGCGGCCAGGTCGCAGATGAGGAAGCTGCCGTAGGTGCCGTGGAAGAGGTCCTCCACCAGCTCCAGGAGGCCCATGGAGATCTTGGCCTTGCGGGGCCACGACGGCGTGAACCACTGGTCCATGCTCCTCTGGACGCCGCCGGGCACCCAGGACACCAGGGGCCAGGGCAGGGAGAGGCCGTACAGGGGCCCGTAGGGCACCACCTCCGTCATGTACAGGTCCCCGCAGAAGCCCAGGAGCCGGGGGGTGTGGCCGTGGTCCTGGAGCAGCAGGCCCAGCAGCACCTGCCCACGCCCACCACAGAGAGGACACGCCCACCCCAGCGTGCGACGTCACCGTAAGGGTTTGCGTCGTGGCTAATTTAAGGTGGTTAATCGTGTCGGTGTTCGGTGAACGCCTTCTCATACCTCGTCCATCTGGAGGAGGGCCCAAGTGGACCGGGCTTCGGGCAGGGACACCCTGCCGTCCTTGTTGCCGTCGGCGACAAAGAGGATTTGACTGACCAGGCTAGCGAGGTTAGCCTGCTCCCCTAGCTTGGACTGAAAGAGAGAGAGCAAGAGAGAGAGAGAGCAAGAGAGAGAGAGAGCAAGGGTAGAGTTAAGAGGCAGCTTCAAAGCAACTGTTTGTAATCATTAAGCTTGGGGTTGAAACTGTGTTGTCTGGTCCTCTAGTGATTCCCTGGATTCATACCGGAGGGTGAAATGGCCATTAGGAATAGGCCTTAATGCTGGATAGTGGAAGTGCAGTTATTGCATTTTCTATCCTGGATCGATATAAATCGCTTAAAATATTTCCTTTGCATGATTTCCCGCAGTGGATGCTTTTATCGAAACCTCTTGTCCAGCAACACTAAGTCTAATTTGTATACTAAAATTGTGCCATTCACCCTCATAATGTAAAAGTTTTACTGGGTCTTAAAAGGTTATTTTATTATGTCCAAAGTAAAGAGTTCACTCTATGAATATTATGGCATGCTATAACACTATACAGTATATAGCCTAAACTACAGCACCTATTTCGAAAGGTGCTGTAGATAAGATTTGAGAGTTATTCATTGTTAGAACTAGCGCTGTGGGAATCGCTTACGTTTCCAGTTCACTGCGCTGCCTTCACCCATGAGCTGATTTAAATTTCAGCACATTTCTGACCAATTAGGGCACCTCTTCCCAGACTGTTTCTGGGGGAATCTGTCTTCACTGCCAACCACAGGTGTGTGTGCGTGCGTGTGTGTGTGTGAACACCTGTGATTTGTTTTTTTTGGTGGTGGTGGTTTAGTTTCAACATCTTAGCTCTCGACGACAGCTCCACAGCACCTGCGAAACTTCACGGATCCCGACAGAGAACCAGGTGGAACGCCCTCGAACCCCTTCGGCTGCCGTACCTTCAGGTGGTTGAACACCATCTCCCTGAACTTCTCCACCGAGGTGCCCCGCGTGGGTTTGTCGAAGACGGGCGCCTCCCGCCGCGGCTCAGGCTCCTCCCCCAGCTCGTAGGGCGCCGCGTCGCCCAGGCGACATCGGATGGTGCCGTCCAGGTCGCCCCAGCTCCCGGTGTACACCTGGCACGGAGAGAGAGACCGGGAGCGCGTCAACTCGGGTTCTAGGTGAGTGGGCGCATGTGCGTGTGTTTGTGTGCGCGTGTGAGTGTGTGAGTGTGCATGTGTGTGTGTGCGTGTGTGAGTGTGCATGTGTGTGTGTGTGTGTAATTGATTCCCAGTGTGGGGGGGGAAACTAAACAGGAAACACTTTTTTTTATATTTTTGGGCATCGTTTGTCTTTAGTGACTTGGTGCAAGTTAGGGTTGGGGTAAGGGGTGTGCAAAGCGCCCTCCCTACCTGGTTATTAGGGAGAGTGGACAGACATCGTCCCATGTAGAGAGTCTCTTTGTCACACAGACTGCTGCAGGCCGAGCCATCAATTATACCCCTCTTGTATTTATCACACTGAGAGAGAGAGAGAGACAGACAGACACAGAGAGACCAAGTTATGAGACTGATTGAAGCAAAATTGACAGAAGATGAAATAATAATGAGAATAAAAAGTGAAAGATGAGCAATTATTGACTTATTCAAATGTGAATCGAATAGAATAAAACTACAGTAAAATAAAAGCAATTACACGGTGAACTCGGCTCGACCTTAAAGCAATGTCTCTGTTTCTGTATCTCATTCAACGGAAACACATGCATACATCCCTAACAAAACATTCCCCGCATGCCTGACCCAGAACACCACCCAAAACAAACCTGGGCCGCGGCAAGTGAAATAAGGTGGAGGAGTCATGACAACGGGATGGAGAAGTGGAAAGAGGCTAAATTAAAAATGGAAGAAGAAGAAAAGAAGAAGAAGAAGTGTAGGAGTCAGAGGGTCAGGTGGGGGGGGGGCTGCTGACTCACGATGGTGGTCTTGCACTCGTGCCCCCTGCAGAGCTCCGTGTAGGTGGAGTACTGACCGTACAGCACCCAGCTCCCCACCAGCACCACCAGCCACGTCAGGAAGAGATACTTCACCCGCACAAAGGAGATGCGTGCCTGGGGCCACACAGGGCAGAGAGAGAGAGGGCGCCACACAAGGTCATGTTGCCGTTTTTTTAAACATTCAGGGTGGCGCCCCGGTATAGGGTCACCGGGTTCGAGCGAGGCCGAGTCCTTGACGACCACGGGTTCGATGCCGGCCTGCGGTCATTTGCTGCATGCTGTACCTTCCTGCCTAATCTCTGTTGTGTCTATCAAATAACAACAAAAACATGAGGCAGGCCCCAAAAATAAATCTTATAAAATAAAATATATAGGCTACAGTATATACAGTATATAATTACTATAGTTAGTAATTGTATTGTGTTTGTACTGTATTTATATGTACCCTGGCTGCTATATGGCAACCCAATTTCCCTTAAGGGATGAATAAAGTTTAATCTTAATAATAGGCCTTTAAATCATCATCATCACAATCAATGTCAATATCACAATCATAATTTCATTACCACTAGACTATCCTGCAACACACAAACACACGCACAGATACAAATGATTAATCCTGCGGACTTTTTTTTTTCGTAAAGGGTACTTTTCATAAGATTATGCAAGCGTTGCTGCGTGATGCATCTCCCGCCAACATCTCCCGCCGACATCCATGGAGCAAGAGTTGACATCCTGTCTGAAAGTACACATATCCACATGCCGCACAGCTTCTGTTGAATAGCGTTCTTTGTTTGGTCAGATGCAGATTATTAGGCATTACAGACTTGCCACCTCGAAAGCCTAACAGGGAAACGATTCTCCCTAATCCTATCCCCGCAGGGTAACTCACGCAAGTTACCGTGGTTACGACACCGCGATCAGGGAAACATTGGTATTTGATTGTATGGATGGGGGAAAAATGCAAATAATCAACAGAGCGCCGAGCGTTGAGACGAGCGCTGCAAGTCGGAGCCGCGAGTCAATGCGTTCACCGCACTCGCGTTATTCCACACGCGTGACGCGTGACCCTGGTCGCTCCGACCCGGTGGACAGCGGTTCATCAATGAGCCGAGCCAATCGGCAGCGGAGAAGCAGGCGCCTCGGCAGTCACGCGGCAAAGGAGACCGAGACGGCGTGTCTTGCGGCCCCCGGCCATCAGGAGCATGACCACTGAGCTCACCAGGGGGCCCCGCAGAGTTCACACACACACACACACACACACACACACACACACACACACAATGCCCCTCTTATGTGTGCGCACACATATCTTTTAGCCCTTATATTATAAAAGGTGTTGCCTTTTACTAGAAATACTCTTTCCTACCGTTTCAAAATCCCACATGCATCTGCCACGTTCATACACACTGTAACGTGACGAGTAAGGTTCTTGAATCTTTAATTAGATTACAGAGAGAGCCGATGTCACGGGAATCACCCATCACATGTCCTACATTTGCCGTGGACCCTGGCTCTATCTGGTGGTCCATCTGTGTTGGGGGGGGGGGGGGGGGGGGACGACGACTGGGTAGAAAGCATCATCCTTGCCCATCACAGTTACACTCTCCAATCGCAACCTGTAACAGGCTGAGTCTGAACACGATGAGGGAAACGTTGGTATTTGATAGATGACTATCAAATACCAACGTTTACCTCATTGCATGAACACTCAAACGCCTCGTGTGTTGCAGCATAGTTGCAAAGCAGCACAGTCGCAGCTTTGTAGCTGCAACTGTGTTGATCCTCATCCTGAGTTCTTCTGGATTCCCTAACATGTGTCAATCGGACAAATGCCCTGCAGGGAGGGGACAATAAGGTGAGTGGTGGTCCATGCAAGACCATAGTGGGCATGACAGTATGCTGTATCTACTATAATAACATGAGTGCTGAGATGCAAATGCAGATCAAACTCAAGGATCAACAAACAAAGCAAAACGAGATATGATCGCCCCCCCCCCCCCCGCAACGCCTGATAGCTGAGACAGGATGACAGTTTGGTTGGCATCTCTGTTGAGTAGGTTCTGATGACACACAGCCGTCATGTTGAGACATGACACAAACAGATCGAGCCTAGGTGTGGGAGAGATCGGAGAGGAAAGTGCTGTGTATCCTCGGAGAGAAACTAGAAGGGTCTGTGTGAGACTGGTCATGCGTGGATGGAAATATGTTGGGCGTAGGATGGTGCAAGGAGGGGGGGGGGGGGGGGGGAGGGGGGGCAAGGGGTGTTGGAATCCCAGCCCAAAGGACTGGGGTTCAATCCCCTGCTTGTTCACCTGTTGGAATCCTTGCGGTATGGGTCCATAATTACCACTGTCGGACCACAACGTTGGTCGCTATGGTTGGACAAACGGATCCAACAATAAGTACCCAATGAAGCAAAAACACACTCCTGTCATAAACTTGGCATAGTTACATTTAATCATTTAGCAAACGCTTATATCCTTACTCACAATTGATGCTGTAGTAGTCAAGTGCACAATAGGGGGAATAGGAATATGAATAAATAGTCTTATCATTAAAGTAAAAAATAAAGTCTGAGAGTGTACCGACGGGTTTATAAACTTGGCAGCAGAAAAAACAAACAGTGGGGGGGAAAAAAAAAAAAGCCAAACTGCAAGCTACTCCCTAATCCAGATCTGTACAGTTAAAGCAAACATTGGTAAGATCACTTCAATAGAAGCTCATACCACTGCAACCCACGGAGAGCCAAGCATTATTATTTTTACCATCAGGAATTCGTTTTTTTTTTTGTTCAACTTAAACTTTCCTTCTGGTCCAAAAGAAAATGACCGGAGACTGCCTGAAGGACATCAGTACATGTATCTGTATTCATTACATTTATTGACCAACAGTCAGGGCTGACGGTTAGTATCTGGACGTCTGGCTCTTCGTTTTCCTGATAAGGTGGGCAATAACTTTAATAGTTAGCACAAGGGAGGGGCCTAACCGATGCCACAGTCGGAGGGTGACCGATTACTATTGATTATTATCCAGACACTTCCAGTCTGCACAGGGCATGTCAATGTATGGATTTTGACTTTGCTTCGTACAGACATCTATATGAATCAGGAGAGAGAGCGAGAGAGAGAGAGGGAGAGGGAGAGAGAGAGAGAGAGAAAAGAATGTATCTTCAGAGGGGAGAAGGGGTGAGAACGCAGGATACCTTTGGTACACACGGTGTTTGTTGAGATCTTGGGAGTGCGCTGTGATGATCAACCATACATACACATAGTGGTGATTAATAAAACACCCTTTGGCAGAGGCATTTCGTCAGACCCGTTTCCCCACAGCACTCCGTCTAGCCTACTTTCCTCTTTTAAGATGGTGCACAATGTCTTGATAGCATTAGCGATAAATCCACAACAAAAATCTGGGTTCTGTTTTCATAAAAATCAGTGCATTAGCCTCAGCAATATTGCCATATTGCTTTCTAGCCAAATAAAATTAACACGTAACTCCAAAATCCCATATTTGTTGGGGTTTTCTCAATAGAACTTAAAAAAACAGTTCAATGCTGTGTAGCCAGTGAACTTGGTTTACCCAGTCAGGCTTACCCCCCAAAAAACCGCTCTGCAGAAAAGAACCAATAAAAGTCAGAGGGAGGTGAGGTCCAACACTGTGCTGAAACTGAACTGAAACCAGTGGCTAAGCTCAAGGGACCGTCAATATTTGTGACCCAGGCGTTCATTTGAAATAAGCTGTAGGTTTAATGTTTAGTGACGACAAAAAAAAAAAGATGGTGAGCCCAAAGGTAAGTCAGCTTACCTTTAAGTTGTAGGCAAATGAGTGTGTGTATCTTGTATCTTAGCACTTTGCATCATAGACCAGAGATGTTGTATACTAGCAATGATTAACTTAGCAATTGGAATGCTTGAAACATGTTCTGGTGACTTTCCTACTGTATTAGCAGCAATGAAATGTTTCACCTTCTTCTGCCACATATACTTATTGTAAGCCGCTTTGGACAAAAGCGTCTGCTAAATGCCCTCAATGTAAATGTGAAATGCAACTGTGGATGTATTTCACTGAATTGAGCCTTACCAGACAGAGACGTTAATTCATAAGGGAGTAATAAACGACAGGCCGAAATAGAACATTCCTCACACAATTCAATGATACTCATATGTGTGTGTGCATGCATATGTTGACGTGTGTGTGTGTGTGTGTGTCCATGTGTTGTTTATTTCATTCATCTGCACTTGGAGAACCAACCACAGAGGGATGGGCTTTTAGAAATTGGGCCAGATTGATGTTGCATCAACTAGGTGCATCCATACACCGATGTGGGCATACAATAGCTCCATTGTTATTTAGCATTACCTGCTAAACCCATAGCCACGATGACACTTAATGAACACCCTTCTTGTTATACATTGATGACCCCTGGCACAAAGGTCGTGCCAGGCATGGACAAAATCAAATGACCAGGCATTTACTTAAACATAACTCACACGACCACAGCCCATTTAACCAAGACAGATACAAATACATTTTGAGTGTAATCAAACACATTCGGTCATTCTGTCTTTTCTCTCACACTTAGTAATCTCTGTGGGCTACTGAATGAATGTAGAACAGCTCCTGGCTGGAAGCCACCGGTGACCAATAACTGTTGCCCCTGCCCTGGACCATTCTCCTATTACTTCCCCCGTGGTAATACACGAACTGATGCAACTTCAGACTCAATTATCAGGCTCAAGTCCTTGGAGACGGGCAGTCAACGGCGAGTGGGGGAAAATACTGCTAAAGGAGATTAGATGAGACAATGTTTACAACGTGCCCTTTAATTACGTGACACTCAATGGTTTTAGGGGTTAACGTGGACCGTTTTTTAACGCACAAATTCCATGGTGTCTATTACTGATGACCTTTATTTAGGCTACTGTCATCTGTATATTGTCAGGACGCCCACCAAAGAGGTATACTGCTACACTGGGAAAGGCATTAGTTAGCAATAAGCAGCATGCAAACAACTTTTTAAAATAATAAGTCAACCAGTCAGCCGATTGAAGCGGTGTGTCGTTATTAGATCGAAATGCTGCCTACAGCAGCTGTCAATCCGAATTGACACCATGACGCCGCCGTTACACTAGATAATCGTTGTCCTAATACTTTTGCGGTGATAGATTGCCTATGTTAAATAGTAGACATTACGGCGATTACCTGGAAGTAGAAGGACTTTTTCACCCAGGCCCGTGGAAACAGACCCTTCGCCATCACAGAAATGGATCATCTCAATACGTGGACCTGGCTGCGGGAGACCATCCAAAACATGCTTAGACCGCAACCTCAGAATGCGGCTTCCTAATTTGCTTCGAATAACGAAGTCTCTATGGCCGTCTACGACAAAAACACCGAGCCATCCAAATCCATGTTGGACGGGACTCTTCTACCACGCGAGCGGTCGCTTTGGAGCTGTGAAACGGTGAAGGAATGACACTTTCTATGCACTGCTGGCTCGCTCTTGCAGCTGTCCCCCCGATCGCAAGCAACACATACCTCTAACTAAGCAGAGGTGCAGGGCGCAGGCGCAACATAAGGTGACCGTCAATCCGCTGCATTCTAGATGTTTAACGCATGGCGTTGTTTAGCATTTGAGGCGATTATTAACAACACAACATGGGTATATTTAGTTGATACTGCACGGCAAACCGTTGTAATCATTATATGTTTACGTTGTACGGGAAACACATTCATAGCTATAGTGCCGACAAGTGGCCATATTTGTGAATAGAGATAGCGTTGCGGTACAATAAAACTCGATTGTGGGTCTACTCGCATACCCCGGTGAACATACAAATACGGGAGAGCGACGACAATTGAGAATAGAAAAAAAGTATTGTTTTTTTTCTAAATGGTAACATTGTGTCTATGATCAATTGATCGATATTTGATCTATTCGATTTATATTGATCACTTAAGCATGGAACAAAATTACATTGGATACAATGGGAAAGAGGTTCTTGCCAAATGAATTAAAAAAAAAGAATGAATATGTGAATCAAAATACATTCACAGTTTCTGCTGCCTGCAATGCCCTGCCTACTATTTCAAATGTGAGGAGAAAAAAATTACGTAGCTGGGGGGAAAAAATAGAAGCTTGGCTTCTGCGATTCCCAGAATGCACCCCGGTCATCAGCGGGAAACCAAAATGGCGAATGCACCAGAGGCAAATTATCTGTTTGTTATTTTCTGAACAACAGTGCTAGGGGTCGCGAATTCTGGCGTCTTATCTGTGAAGTGAAACACGCGAAAGCGGGGCGAGACAAAAAAGCCCCGATCTACCAAGTGAATTAATTGCTCGGGTGTTATTGCCAGCGGAGGTGACCGAATGAGGTATTGTTTTCATTCGCACCATGTTTTCCTCCGGGTGGGTTTCCAGGCTGCTGGGCTGGCGTCCACCAGACATGCCCGACAGTTGTGCTTTGTGTGGGGGGTTCATAGAATCGGGCGGCAAACCCCTTTTTGAACTAATCACTATAAGCGAATATCAAGCATTTCACTTTATTCCTCAACTTAAATTGTCTCCCGAGCCGTTTTTTATTGGTCACAATTTGGTGACCCCGTGAAGTTAGTCGGTCGGTGTCGGAACAAAGGGACCCAGTATGACGAGCCGTCATGCAGGAAATGCATCGGTACCTGCGCTGCAGTCCGACTATTTATTGCCTCGGCTTTTCCCTCCAAAATACTCCGACCCATAACGCGTATTTTTTCTTGTTAAAATGTTTAACATTATTTGTGTCATATTACAAGCATTGTCATATTGACAATAGCACGCATGTCATTCACTGAAATGGTTACATTGTCACGCTACGCTGCCATAGAAATCCGGCTTTGGGCGCTAACGTCACCGAATGTAAAGCCCAGAGCCCGTGGATATTAAATCGTTGCATTTCTATCGTCAACTCACTCACCAAGTGAATTGCCTTTCATAAAATCAAATGTTCAATTACATCAAGAATAGTGTCGGCCAGTTTATAATAGTTGACAAACCGGATTTTTTGACATGCATTCCAAAAAAACCATGTGCTTAAAAAAACACCAAATTAAAAGGCCTCGTTGAAATTGTCGACTTCTAACCCCTTACCCACCCATCTCCTCCCCCCTCCCCAGAGACTCAGTGGCTGTAGACCACGCGCCCGCCCAGCAGAGAGCCCACTCCCAGAGGCAGCAGCAGGAGGCGGCTCCCCTGTCCCCTGGCAGCCTGTCCACTGGGGAGGAGTATGGAGAGGACAGCATGCTGGCCGACAGGTTCAAAGAGGGACAGGACGTCCTGGCCTGCTGGTCGGACGGCCTGTTCTACCTGGGCACCATCACCAAGGTAAGTCTGAGGGAGGCTCTCCTTTTGGGTTTTGTTCATATGTATTCATGTATGTTGTACATTTGCTCTACACACCATCCTTAAACCCGCAATTGGCAGGTTGGCGCCCCCAAATAATGTATGTGTGGGAGAAATCAATGTCAAGACCATTGTCACGTTGTGTGGCTTCGAGTGACCTGCCTAGACTCATTTTAGTAACGCACACCAGAAACCCCTTGATGTGACGCAATACGCATCACGAGGTGAATGCACAGCGTGACATGCCAACGCTTCTGGTAGCGTGGCTGGTTGAACAACCGCGTGCAGAAGGACGTCCTGACAGCTGATCGACAGCCCCGTGCTGATTTGTGTCTCCTATGTCGGGTCCTCTGATCTAACCGCGCAACGCTCGCCACGGCCTACATAGCTACACTGGTTTGTTATTTATAGCGCTTGCCAGCAGTAGAAATCAAATAAAAATCTGTTTATATCGGATTTTGTCTTGGAGCACACAATGTGAATGAACACAAAACATTAACCTGTACATTGCTCTGTCAATATTTCAATTATTCTTTATGTTATACACTTGCGTGGCCTTCCCCCCCCCCCCCAGATAGACAGGGACAAGCAGCGGTGTTTTGTGGTTTTTGAAGACCGGTCCAAGTCTTGGGTACTCTGGACCAACATTCAGACAGGTAAGTTGTACAGAGAAACCCTGCGTGTGACTTGTTTTCTTTTTTTGCGTTGTTTTAACTCTTTTATGACGATACACTCATTTCATCAACATAAAAGCAGCTGCAGTATTCTTTTCTTGATGGGGGTCATTTTGTTTCTTGCCCTGGTCTGCTGTGGCTTGTAGCGTAGCTGTCCTGATTTGAGCCCTATGCTGTTCCAGTAGTCTCTCTCGCTCTCTCTATCTCTCTCTTTCTCTTTCTCTTCCCCCCCCTCCATTGAGCCCTGTATTATCACCGTCTCTATCTCTGACAGTTAACAGTCCTCAGTGTGTGGTCTCAGTACAGCAGTAGTGAGCTGGCTCCCTCTGGAGATGAGCCTAGCAGAGGTATTCAGAGCACTGGGAAGCGGTTCATCTTAAAGTCACACGCAGTAATTAAAGCACAGGTCTGGCCTCAGGCTCACGATATGGCCTCCTTTTGGTTGATTTGCTTCCTTTTTTTTATTTTATTTTTTTAAAACATGGGATAAAGGAAGAAGTTCATTTTTAATCAACCTTTTTCATGTAGCACATTTCCCTATTATCTCAGATGGGCATCTGAGGACACAAAATGAGGAGTTTCAATATCCCAGAAGAAGCAGTTATCCCCAGTGTACCTGACAAGACTGTTAAAACAAGATTGTTCAAACAGTTATCCAGTCACTTGATGAATGATAATTAGAAACCTAGAGGAAATTAGACGAAACCTCTTGCATCACATTTTTAGTTCCACTAAATGAATCACATTGTCCTTGAGCATTAACACTCAACTGCCTGTAACGGCTATAACTTTCATTTTTGCCAGTTTGAATCTAGTACCAAGGGCTTCATTGTACCAGGGCGACGGTGTTCTGTTAAGTGGAGCTTTACAATAACAACGCTGTGACTTCAAATGGTCACGAGTCGTCTTCTGGTGTTTCACTCGCCTTGTGTCTCCTTCCACACCATTCCCCTCCATTTTGTTTCTATCTCTCTGCAATCAAAAGCCTCGTCCTGCTTTGTGGTAAACTGCTACCACCAGTGGGATGTCTCGGCAGTGTGCTCTCATACATCACCGGTGTTTGTAGTTTTTAGCGGCTACCACCGCCGCCTGATATTGAACTTGTCGCCATGCGACGGGAGTGATTGGTGTTTGACACGATGCCCCTTGCTTCAGGAGATGAGGACGATGAGGAGGACGACGATGAAGATGACATAGTGTGCTCCATTTGCCAGAATGAAAGTTCGGAGGAGCCCAACGAGATCGTCATTTGCGATAAGTGTGGACAAGGTACCCTCTCAGCGCGCGACATTACCGCCACATCACTTGACAGTCATGGTCATAATCACGGCCGGTACCTGACACCAGTGCGTTTGCCAAATTAATTTTAACTGCGTAAACAAAGCTGACTGGAGGCAGTTCAGGAATAATTCAAGTCATCATTTAATGGGATTGTATACAAGGATGTGTCACTCCAAGGTGAATGGTATTAAAAACAAAAAAAGTCATGCATTAAATGCACAATTTGCATATGGTTAGAACAACACGCCACCCTGTGAATGTATTGACACAGAACTCGCGGTTGTAAGAGCTGAGAATACCAGTTTTCTCCAATAATAAGGACTTGTTTTCAATGCTGCCTTCTCCTGGAGGTGTCGAATGGAGGTGTTATGCACTGCTAAGTATTACAACCAGTATGTCTCAATGTGTAATAATAATTCACCTGAACTAGACCAAATATAGGACACGACGTGGACTGCCGGGCTTACAGTCCAAAGTACTTCCCGTAGAGCGCGTCTTCTTCTTAAAGGTCCCGTGTAGCAGTGAACCGTGCCGAACGCATACCCAGGCGCCCTTTACTCTGCTCCTCCGCCACCATGTCGTGGTGGTGTGAACCCGTTTGTTGGCGGGCATGTAGTCACCCTCTCTCACCATCTCAGTCTAGGATGGGCCTACGATAAGCCTACCCAGCTGCTGGTAGACACTACTCTATCCATCTAGCATACATCTGTGTGGACACCTCCACTTATGATGTCACTAGGGCACGGGGTGTGATGTCACCGGTCAGATTCGGAAACTGCTAACAATCGGCAAATCGCACGCAACACCCACTGGTAAAATAGTGGCACTGGAATGCATATATGATGTTGAATGCACATACACTTTGATGCGCTGAATGTTCATGAAGCAGCCCTGCGTTAACATTGGACCGGTCCACTGTGTTCAGGGTACCATCAGCTCTGCCACTCTCCCATCATCGACGCCACAGTCATCGACTCGGACGACAAGTGGCTCTGCAGGGAGTGTGAGCTCTCTGCTGCACCTCAGGTACCCGACGGACATTTTACATTTCACATCGGTGTTATTGATATCCTTCATCTTCTGTTGCACATATGGTCACTTGTTGTCTAAGTTGATATCGGTTATTGTTTATTCTTAGCTGTTCGCATATTCTCAATGTTCTCATCGCGAGGCTGGCTGGTGATTGGCTGGTTTGAAACTGGAGGCTGAATGTACGATTGGTTGTGTTCGAATGAGGTGACATTTGAAACACAGCTGGCACTGATTATGGCAGAGCGTGGCGGGAGACGGTGGGCTGCATTCCATAGTCGTCCTAGCGCCGTTCTCTCTGCCCTCGCTTCCGGAATCTTTCGTTTCATTCAAAAGCTCTTCTTGAGGGTATATCATATCGGAATATCGTTCGGCCTACAAAACTGCACGTCTTCATAATTCAATATCACACTTTTACGATGAATACAACACCACTCAAAGACATTGAACAACAATAACGACTAATTGCCGAATTCTATAACAACACAATGACCGGCATACGTCTGCACACCACCAACGCTTCTCCAGTGGATGAATGCGTGTGTATTTTCCAGCGGGCCAGCGCCCAGAAGAAGGGCTGCAGCACCAAGGCGATGCAGCTGCCCCAGCAGGGAGAGTGGCAGCTGTACTTCCCCTATCACCTGGAGGACCTGCTGTGGGACCAGGGCCACAAGACCAACGTCCAGCAGAGCTACTGCTACTGCGGAGCCCCCGGAGAGTGAGTAGCCAAGGGGGGAGGGCACCGCGCGGGCCCAGCCAAAAGGTCCAGGGTTCGATTTCCCAAGCCTAGCCGCAGTCATCCGTGAGCGAGATGTCTAACCCCTACCTTCTCTTTAATTACAACATTATGATATATTCTATATTCACTGTAGACTACTTTGGATGGAAGCATCTGCTAAATGATACATGGAGGTTATGGCTTATTAATGAGCCCTAATGCAGGCACACTCGCCATACTTGCACGGTCAGGGATGCGATGTTTATTTCCCAGCCCAGAGAGCATTCTCGTCAGGGTTGCTACTAATTCTACAATTGTAAGTTATGGCTATTATGATATATGGGTATTGAATACATGCTGCGATAGCTTGAGTGCATGCATTCCTAGCACGAGTTGGGAATCGAACCCCAAACCCTGGTTTTAACCCCAGGTTATTTGATTGCCATGACATGCATGGATGGCTGGAGCTCTGCCTTGTCCGATCATTCTCTCTCTCTCTCTCTCTCTCTCTCTCTCTGTCTCTCTGTCTCTCTCTCTCTCTCTCTCGTCAGGTGGTACCTGAAGATGCTGCAGTGTAACAGGTGTCAGCAGTGGTTCCATGAGACGTGTCTGCAGTGCTTCCAGATGCCCATGCTCTCTGGAGACAGGTATGAATACTGAATTCATGAATAAGTTAATTTATTCACTTGTGGTACACGCTGCCCCTCTGCCTTTTCTACATCGCCTTTCCTCTATGTTTCATATATGTATATATCTGAATACATACGTTGGATACTTTTACATTTTTATTTTGTGAAGCATATGATCCCCTTGAATGAAATGCTGTTGTTCCTAAATTGCAGGTTCTACCTGTTCATCTGCTCAGTCTGCAACTGTGGACCGGAGTATCTCAGACGGCTTCCTCTGCGATGGTGAGCAGCACTGGGTCCTTCACGTTGACTTCCAATGTTTTTGAGCCGGTTGCCAGTGGGGACCACGAGGCTAAAAGCTGTCCCACTGAATGTGAGGACACGCATTTACGCGTCTCTGAAATGTTTGCGCCGCAGGGAGGACGTGGCGCACCTGAGTCTGTATAACCTCAGCATCATCCACAAGAAGAAGTACTTTGACTCCGAGATTGACCTGATGACCTACATCAACGACAACTGGGACCTCCTGCAGCTGGGCGAGGTGAGCGGGCGTCTCCCCCTCCGGGGACACCCTTTTCCTTTCACCTTTCCTGTATTAACTGCGCTACTGCGTGGTCACCTGAACGCGTCCTCTGTGTTGTCGTCCGTACAGCTGGCCAGCACGGCGCGAGCCCAACGCTACGAACACATCCTGGAGGCCCTCAACAAGAACAGCAGCAGGTGTGTAGTTGTTGGTGATGATGGCTCACCTTTTGTTTACGTGATGGTTTGAGGACCTTAGTCTGAGGTCTAAAGTCTCAAAAGATGTGAGCAAAATGAGTCTTTTGGAATTCATTGAAATTGAAGTCTGTTGGTCAAATGAAAGAGGCTGGTTAATGTAGCTCACATCGTCTCATTTACGTTATTATTGCCCAGCACTAATCTGACTTGACTCGACCTTTACTGGTCTCCTCTCCACGGTCTGGTCTCCCCTGGCTCCCCAGGTTCATGTCTGGGAAGGAGATCAAGAAGAAGAAGCACCTGTTTGGCCTCCGGATCCGATTCCCCCCGGCGCCGCCCAGCTCCGAGGAGCCCACCAACAGGGTCCCGGAGAGGGCCTCTCACGAGATCATCATCAAGGGCCGCAAGTCCACCAAACCCCTGTCCAACACCAGGTACTGTAGGGTCTCCAGGGTATGATTTAGTCCTACCAAATCCCTCCAACACCAGGTACTGTAGGGTCTCCAGCGTGTGATGTAGTCCTACCAAACCCCTCTCCAACACCAGGTCGTGTAGGGTCTCCAGGGTGTGATGTAGTCCTACCAAACCCCTCTCCAACACCAGGTACTGTAGGGTCTCCAGGGTGTGATGTAGTCCTACTAAACCCCTCTCCAACACCAGGTACTGTAGGGTGTAGACCTACCAAACCCCTCTCCAACACCAGGTACTGTAGGGTGTAGACCTACCAAACCCCTCTCCAACACCAGGTACTGTAGGGTCTCCAGGGTATGATGTAGTCCTACCAAACCCCTCTCCAACACCAGGTACTGTAGGGTCTCCAGCGTGTGATGTAGTCCTACCAAACCCCTCTCCAACACCAGGTACTGTAGGGTCTCCAGGGTATGATGTAGACCTACCAAACCCCTCTCCAACACCAGGTACTGTAGGGTCTCCAGCGTGTGATGTAGTCCTACCAAACCCCTCTCCAACACCAGGTACTGTAGGGTCTCCAGGGTATGATGTAGACCTACCAAACCCCTCTGTACTAACAGGGCTCTAACTACCGTGCTATACCGCAATTCTATGATGCCGCACAAGGCTATGTTTTTTTTATCTCTTGTAGTCCCATTTGCAGGCTTTTAAAATGTTTTCGCTGATAACAAACCTACAAACATTCTATGTCAACGAGTCCCACGGGTTTGTTGCTAGGTGACCATTCCATGAAAGGGGTTCCACTGCCATATAAGGGCAGTCACTTACCAGGTCTATATATAATCTCAACTTCAGCCACCCCCCCCCCATTGAGCCTGTACTTAATGTTCTTTGACGTAAATGAACTCAACACCAAATTGCTGCTTGGCGTTTATTGTGTTCCGCAGATCACAGATTTATTTCGTATTCCCTTTTTTTTGTTTTTGGACATCCAGCGCAGTAACCAATGGAACGGTGAGGAAGAGGAAGAGGAAGCAGGACACGCAGTCTGCAGAGACACTCGCTAAGCTACGCCATTCGTCTGACGTCCTCTCTCAGGTACGCAGGCGTGTGTGTGACAGACAGACACACACACACACACACACAGACAGACCATCTAGCTGAGGAGCTGCAGAGCTCTTTGTGATCCTAACAGCACCACAGAAGAAGTCCCGGGTCAACGCCGTGAGCTCTTCAGTGAAACTGGAACTGTTTCACTGGAGAGCAGTAAAGTGTCTCCGACCTTTTGTACTAGATTTTTTTGCACCTCTATTGCACAAATCTGGCCCTGCGATGCTGGAACACCACTGGGTGTGTTACTGCATAATGTGAGACAGTGTATTTGCAAACAGCCAAAAAAATGTTGGGCCCTCATTTTTGTCACGTTCAAGAACACGATTTGTGGCGCGACCGATGTAAATGTCTCTGCAGTATCCATGAGTGTAACTGCAGGTGTAAACATTTTTTTTTTTTTTTTTTTTTTTGTAATCACAGGAGCCAAGGAAGCCTCAACTGATGGATTCTCATTCCATGGATCTTTTAACCTCAAGCAAGTGAGTACAGGGCGATGCCTGGCACCTGCGGCCCTGCAGACTATCTGTCTGTTGCTGTTGACGTGAAGGTTTCGACCGCGGTGGGGTCTAACCGTGCCCCCCCCCCCCCCCCTTCCCCCTTTGCTCCCCACCAGGAGTGAGCGCTCTCTGCCATCCTCTCAAACCTCGGACGTGGAGTCGATCGGAGCGCTGAGCACCTCGGAAACTACCTCAACCAGCATCTCAAGGCAGTCCAGGCAGGTCCAGCACACAGACAGACAGAGAGTTAATCTATACCAGGATTTCCCAATTAGTGCTCACTGAGGGCCAAATTGTGCCAACATTGCCAAGTCGAGGGCCAAATTGTCTGTTTTTTTTTTTCATTGGACCAGTAAACATTGTTGTATGTGCAGATGTTATTGTTGCTGCTGCTTAATAGAAGTAGTGTTATTGTTATAATAAGTAGTACACGTGGTAGGATAGGATAAAACTTTATTAATCCCCTAAGGGAAATTGGGTCGCCATAGCAGCCAGGGTACATATAAATATAGATACAATACAAAAAAATAAATTAAAATTAAAAATAAATTAACAAAAAAGAATAAAAATAAAATAAATAAATACAAAAAATGCAGTGTTGTAGACAGACAAATTGTAAAAATACAATACAGCAGGGTTGATTTTAATCCAGTTCAGTGATGGTGGATGGTGGTAGTTGGTTGTAGCAGCAGGTATTTCTGCTGCTTATCATGGCAGGTAATGACACAGCGTCACTAGGTCAGCACGGGTTGGACACTCTGCTCCCACGGGTCAGATTAGGCCCGCGGGCCGCTAATTGGGGGTGGCTGATCTCTGTAGAGCGACCCCGAAAATAAAGTCATCTCGGCTTACCAGAGCAAGGCTCCTGGAGCGCTCACTGCCTATAGGACTCAACCTTTTGTTTTTCATTAAAAAGTTAAATGAAATAAATGAACATTAAACAGTGTATATTTTCGGGGCGCCACAAAATGTCACTCACCGGCGTCTCTGTGCCCCCCCCTCCCCCGCTAGCCTCTGTAGCTTAAAGAAGCAGCAGCAGCACGCCGCCTCCGCCCCCCCGGCGCCCGCCCCCCAGCCGCCCGTCAAGCGGAAACGCGGACGACCGCGGCGCGCCCTGCAGCCCCCGAACCCAGAGATCCCGCCCCCGGCGCGTCAGCCCCCAGCCGCCTCCGCCGCCACCGCCGCCTCCGCCACAGAGCCGTCGGGCCTCCAGCCGGGGCTGCCCTCCACAGACATAGTGCACGGGCTGAGCGCCCACGGCCAGATCTCCAACCTCAAGAGCTCCATCAGCACCTACTTCGGCGCAGCCGGGCGCCTGGCGTGCGGGGAGAAGTACCGGGTGCTGGCCCGCCGGGTCACCCTGGACGGCACGGTCCAGTACCTGGTGGAGTGGGAGGGAGTCACCGCCTCGTAGTCTCTCTCTCTCTCTCCCCCCCCTCTCTCTCTCTCTCTCTCTCCCCCCCCTCACGCAGCCTCACCTGATCCATTGTTACCAGCGCTCACACACACACACACACACACACACACAATAGGTTGTGGTTGTGTGGTTGTTTTTTTGGTTTTTTTTTACACGACTCGCCTCAAAGCATTAAAATGTTAATTGTTTTAGTTTGTTTTATGGTTCTGGCCAGAAGGGAGGAAGGTATTTGGCTGTAACACGCCTGCAGAAAGCACATCATGGGGCTGACAATGGAGATCAAGCTACTCGTCACAAAGCCCGCGTGTCCGACGGCGAATCCCTTCATGTTTCTTTACACTGAGTTTCCATTGAATGCCCAACAAAAGCAACGTTTAGCCAAATATCCCGACACTGCACTATGCCCGTCACTGATCCATTTACTCCTGCCTGTGTGCGTTCTGCATGATGCTTTTCAAAGCCACGACAGCTGCTTTTATTGTATTTCAGTTTTAATTTTTACAGAGTTTCCCATGCCAGGTTTGCTTGAAAGCAGGAAAGCAGATGGAAATTTAGGCGGGGGGGGGGGGGGGTGGTGATATGGTGGACATTACATGTGGCAGTTCTGACCAACCTGTGCGCAGTAGGAAGTGACATCAGCTCATGAGAACATTGATTTCACACCAAATTACCAAAAAAAAAACGATGAGTGATGGGTGTTTATCACAGACATCCTCTCCTTTAGACTCCCCGCGGTGAGCGCCTGCCTTGGGCAGCATGAACTCTCACTGCTCTGTGTTGAAAGCGTGCTCTGTGTGGTGAAAGGTCTCGGCATCATGTTGAATGCAAAATCATGTAGAATGCAAAACAGAATTGATGAGCCCGGTATTATTTTATATAACGGTATACTATTCGTTTTTTTTTTTTCTACTTCTGTGTTCTAACGTGGCTTTCTGTGATTTTTTCTTCTTATTCTATTGCACATATCGTTTTCTACTTGGTGGTCGTCTCTCCATTCTGCTCTCGTATACTCTATTCATTCAAGGCAGTAATTCTAATTTAATTTGTTTTATATATTTCAATTTTATCGCTGGGACGGACATGTATCTACCAGCCATTTAAGCATTAGTGTCATATTCTGAAGACTGATCTCTTAATAAAACAGTATTATTTCCATCTAAAAGTGACAATTTGCCCAAACTTATTATTTACTTAGTTTTTTTTCTTTGAATGTCTTTCCCAAAAAGAGTGTATTCACGTGTTTTAATACCTGAAAGCATAAACACTGTATGTGATATTTTAAAATATTGGTTGTCCTCTAGCGTTCAGTCCAATACATTCAATCATGTATTTTAAGGAAATGCTCTTCAGACGCTCTTCAGAATATAACTTTGCTTTTGTTGTATTTGTCCAGCTGCCTATGCAATACGTTTTACGGTCCAGGATTTTTTGGTCAGCCAGGTTTTTACCGTTGTGAAAACGTTTGCTTTTATTTCGCGCTCATTTTCATACTACACTCAGGATCGAAACGCAGAAACGCTCACTTCAGGCGTCAGTATTTTTGTATCATGTTTCAAGTTTTGGTTACCTACATTTGTTGGTTCCATATGTCTACAATCAGTGCGTTTTAGACTTGTTTGGTGATCAATCGGTATCCTGATGTTTAGGATTTGTTTATCACGCATCATGACATTAAATGTACATTGAGTATTGCCTTTGACCCGCCACTGTTTTCACAAAAGGGTTTTTATGGCCAACGAAAACCTAATCTCAACCTTCAACAGCTACTTTCAGACCTGTTGCATCTGTTTGTTACATTTTGTACTTTGTTGGTAGGAATTACAAGTAACACTTTCAAAGAGAAAATAAAGTCTGATATCCATCACTGAGTCGGTATTGGGTGGTGCCGGGGGTCTCCGCGCGCTGTGTTTGAATGGGCCATTCCTCCCCGTCCTCCGGCCTTCAGATCCCTGAGCCAATCAGATTCCGAGCCGTTTTCTATCGTCCAATCCAGAGGCGCCTTATTGAGACTCACAGGAAGAGTCTGTTGTGTGTACATGACAAGTTTAGTTGCCACCTGTGGTTGCGATGCACCACTTATTTTGAAATGCTAAAAGTTGTAGAAATGAATTCAAAAACTTATTTGATCGATGCTTGCCATTACGCGATGTTATTTACAAACCAGCTGTTTGTGTCATGTGTGTCTGGCTCCAAACATGCTCGATAGCAACCTGTTGATGCGGGCGGCATTCAGCTTTGTTTACATCGGGCGTGTGCTGCTCAAGTAACCTTTATAGTACTTTTTATACTCTTCCAACTTGGAAGTTGGTGGTTTGATGCTTCCTGGGCCATGTGCTAATGTTTGAAAACGAGGAACACCTTATAGAAGATGTGGTTGATTTAAGGACTCGACTTAGATTTACGGAGCTCAGTCTGCAAAGTGTGGGAGAGCAATTGACGTAAGTAAATATGCCCTATTTTAATTAATCAATGAATCATCAATTGATAGTTTCTGCCCAGGACCCTTGTTACGGCCCTGTTTTGTTCTCTTTATAACCCTAGTCTTTCCAGTGAGAACTGGGTGACATCCCTGTGTATGCTAGTCATCAGCACACATTCTTGTTTTGTGTGCATTAACTTTTACTCCAGCCAATCAGAACGACACGATGGTGATGGCTCTCTGCAGCATGGTCCACCCGTCGGATTCCCGGATTTCTTGACATTAGAAGATTTACGGACACCACCAGATTCGCTTCGACGTGTGCGGGAGAGGCCTGCCAGTGTTACTGCGGTTCGGCGTGGAGCTGGAAGTCTGAGCCCTCCATCGTCCAAAGCTAAGGTAGGAGGATGTGACGCTGCCTTCAAGCCTGAAGTTTCGTTAATAGTTGCAGAACATTTTCCCCATTAAGTTCCTGATATGCAGTGATATAATTTATTTAAAATTGACTCATGGATCCATTTAGAATGGACACGCTGCTTAATTAAAATCTGCAAAAAACGGACTATCTCTGAGGCAGAACATATTGCCTGTTAATCGGAGACCTGCTGGTCAGATCTCTTATCTGCTTTGTGGGAGAACTGTTGTGATTTCCTTGAACATGACACGTAATCCTTAATCCTGCATGGAGCAGCCACGGGATGTACGCAACGAGTCTGTCACTGCCTACACCAGTGTTTATATGAAACGGGACAATCACACAGCCTTACATCACCCCTACGCGCGGTTATGTTTTGGAAGAGGACTGAACAGAGTTGAAAGAGTTGCTGACTAATTAGTAATTTTATGTAGTGAATTTGCAGACACCTTCATCGCTGCTTGACGTGTAGCAGGTGGGGGATCTTGCCGCGAGACCCCCCCCCCCCCCCCCCCCCCCCCCCCCCCGCAGGTAGACTGGGGAACATCGGCCATCAAACCCCGAACCTGCCAGCTGGGAGTCGAAAGCACGCGAGCCGCTGCACTATCCTCTCTTGTATCATCACTCTGTCCTTATCTCTCCTCAGACCTCCGGTAGCCCCTCACCGCAGCGGCTGGCCGCCCCGGCCTGGGCCACGGTGCCCATGGCGATGGCCCCGGTCCGGAAGAGGCCGGGCTGCGTGCGCCAGGAGAACGCCTGTCTGTCCCTGCAGGACCGGCCGCTCGGCAGCTCCGACTCGGGGTCTGCTCGCTACGAGCTGCTGACCTCCTCCAAGTCCAAGGTGAGTTCTCAAGAACGCGCGGCGCTCGGACCTCGTGTGGTCTGGCTATTTCGGCTGTCCTGATGCTGTGCCGTCGCAAGTCGTTGGTGTGCTGACCTCCAATGAGTAAAATAGTCATTGGATTTTTACCTGTGAATGTCCATCTACATATTAGCCATCATTTGCTGATTAACTTATCTCTAGGATTTCTTTCTCACTTTGAAAGGGCAGACAGAATTTTCCAAATGTGTTTGAATGATTCCTGGTCTTTATTGGGGATCTTTGTGTGTTATAAGCCAACATGTGTATTGAATCTCTAAAAGGCGTGTATTTATTTCCCAGACCTGCCTGCGGGGGTCCACTGTGGGTGCTAACAGTCCTAATGTGTCTGTGTTGATGGAGCAGATCCTCGGCTTGGAGGCAGAGCTGGAGGCCCAGGCCTTGAAACTAAGGTAACCGAGTTGGCTAGCACGCTGTGGTCAGAGTCGGCCCCACGCAGAGCAGCCCATCGGAAAGACCCTTGATTAGAGAATACAAGTGCTGAAAATAGCAGTGTTTAGTAGAAGAGCAGAATGTGCACCCGTGGATGGCTGGACTTTGTTTAGGGGCAGCCGCGGCCTACTGGTTAGGGCTTCGGACTTGTAACCGGAGGGTTGCCGGTTCGAACCACGACCAGTAGGAACGTCTGAAGTGCCCTTGAGCAAGGCACCTAACCCCTCACTGCTCCCCGAGCGCCGCTGTAGCAGGCAGCTCACTGCGTCAGGATTAGTGTGTGCTTCACCTCACTGTGTGATCACTGTGTGCTGAGTGTGTTTCACTAATTCACGGATTGGGATAAATGCAGAGACCAAATTTCCCTCACAGGATCAAAAGAGTATATATACTATATACTTGTTGTGACAAACCTTGTGTAAATGCATGTATTCTCATTGTTATCATTATCCCAAGTCTCACCGTGGCGTCATTATCGGTGTCCTGCCCACCTTGTGTGTCCTCTGCAGGGCTGCGGAGCTGAGGGTGCAGCGGGCGGAGGAGGCCTCGGCCCACAGCCACATCCTGGTGAACCAGTTGACCCTGGAGCTGGAGGACCTCAGACTGGAGCTGGACTCCAGAACCGCAGTGGGAAAACGGTGGGCCACCTTCCCCCCCCTCCCGGTCTTCTTACCCCCTTTCAGTTTGTTGTTGTTTTAGTTGTTGTGAAGGGGATCAGGGCGAGTACATGCACACAAATACACAGACCTTAGAGGATAAATTGGGGATTTTTCAACCAGGAAGCAGATCTTCCCAATTGTGTGTCTGACAATTATTTTTGAAATTGGTCCAGTGTGTGTGTACATATAACGTAATCCTTTGTTTTGATTTCGCTGTTGCATTGTTGCCAATTTTCCTATTGACATATCAATCTCAGCCCCACCAATCTTTTAGATTACACTACGCATTCTGTAATCCAACACAACAAACTCTTGCTGGCAGTCAGTTTCCACTGTTCTCCTCCTGCAACATTTAACTCTCGTTAGACGTAGCCAGACTTAGAATCCGTGAGCCAGACATGGTGACACAATCACAGACAGACCAGTTAAAGAAACAGAAACAAAGGTAAAAACGTGTTATAACTGGACCAATTAAAAAAAGACAAAAACAAAAAAAGATGCAACATTACTCCCTTAGGCTGAAAACATTCGGAAAAATCCCGGAGTTATCGTTTTAATGTGGTGAAGGCACAAGTGAAATGACTAACTTTTATCACGTGAACACCTCATGTGAGTTAAGCTATCCTGGCTATCCTGGAGCCTGGTGCAGTGACAACACTAACTCGTCCTCATTCAATGTACTTTGTCATGTAAAAACCTTCAACAGAGTGCTGTGTGACAGGCTGACATTTAAGAAGGCCTTTCCCTGTTGCACTCGCACAGCGTAATGCCACGAGAGTCACGCCAAATGGCCTGAGAATTGAGATGTGCTCCTGGTGCTCAAACTGAATCGTGTGCAATGTCCTCATGTCATCACTGGCCTTCTCTCACATGCTTCCAGGGCAGAACAACAGAGGAACCAAGCATTGAACAACGCTGAGAAGCTGAAGGAGGCGTACAAAGAGTACAAGGAGACAATATCCCTCAACTCAAGATGGTGACCTCACATAAATATCTAATGAGCCAAAAGTCCTTGGATCAGCAAAGATGATTGCATGCAACCCATTGAGTTATTTCTTAAGTCACTTTAAAGCATACGTGATGGTTAGATTAGATTATATTAGATTAAACTTTATTGTCATTGTGCAGAGTACAAGTACAGGGACAACGAAAATGCAGTTGGCGTTCTAACCAGAAGTGCAAATGAGTGATAAAGGTGCGGGTTGAAATGCAGAATAAGGTGCAGAGTGCAAATTGAAAAACATGAAAAGTGGCAGTAGTTATTAAAGTGACAGTAATTAACGGTAGTTATTAAAGTGACATTAACGGGGAGGTAGTGATGGTGTGCAGGGGGAGGTAGTGATGGTGTCCTGGTTTCAACGGATTTGTGCTCAGGCAGGTGGTTGGGAGAGCGAGGGCAGGGTGAAAGGAGAGCCTGGAGTGTTGTGACAGGGAGAAGGAAGACCTGGAGATGAAGTGCTGCCAACTGGAGAAGGAGAAGTCCGAGCAGAACCAGATGATCAGGGGCCGTGCACTAAAACC
>JAXIVH010000335.1:137500-142954 GCA_036785325.1 Urophycis tenuis | reverse complement strand
AACCCTAACCCTAACCCTAACCCTAACCCTAACCCTAACCCTAACCCTAACCCTAACCCTAACCCTAACCCTAACCCTAACCCTAACCCTAACCCTAACCCTAACCCTAACCCTAACCCTAACCCTAACCCTAACCCTAACCCTAACCCTAACCCTAACCCTAACCCTAACCCTAACCCTAACCCTAACCCTAACCCTAACCCTAACCCTAACCCTAACCCTAACCCTAACCCTAACCCTAACCCTAACCCTAACCCTAACCCTAACCCTAACCCTAACCCTAACCCTAACCCTAACCCTAACCCTAACCCTAACCCTAACCCTAACCCTAACCCTAACCCTAACCCTAACCCTAACCCTAACCCTAACCCTAACCCTAACCCTAACCCTAACCCTAACCCTAACCCTAACCCTAACCCTAACCCTAACCCTAACCCTAACCCTAACCCTAACCCTAACCCTAACCCTAACCCTAACCCTAACCCTAACCCTAACCCTAACCCTAACCCTAACCCTAACCCTAACCCTAACCCTAACCCTAACCCTAACCCTAACCCTAACCCTAACCCTAACCCTAACCCTAACCCTAACCCTAACCCTAACCCTAACCCTAACCCTAACCCTAACCCTAACCCTAACCCTAACCCTAACCCTAACCCTAACCCTAACCCTAACCCTAACCCTAACCCTAACCCTAACCCTAACCCTAACCCTAACCCTAACCCTAACCCTAACCCTAACCCTAACCCTAACCCTAACCCTAACCCTAACCCTAACCCTAACCCTAACCCTAACCCTAACCCTAACCCTAACCCTAACCCTAACCCTAACCCTAACCCTAACCCTAACCCTAACCCTAACCCTAACCCTAACCCTAACCCTAACCCTAACCCTAACCCTAACCCTAACCCTAACCCTAACCCTAACCCTAACCCTAACCCTAACCCTAACCCTAACCCTAACCCTAACCCTAACCCTAACCCTAACCCTAACCCTAACCCTAACCCTAACCCTAACCCTAACCCTAACCCTAACCCTAACCCTAACCCTAACCCTAACCCTAACCCTAACCCTAACCCTAACCCTAACCCTAACCCTAACCCTAACCCTAACCCTAACCCTAACCCTAACCCTAACCCTAACCCTAACCCTAACCCTAACCCTAACCCTAACCCTAACCCTAACCCTAACCCTAACCCTAACCCTAACCCTAACCCTAACCCTAACCCTAACCCTAACCCTAACCCTAACCCTAACCCTAACCCTAACCCTAACCCTAACCCTAACCCTAACCCTAACCCTAACCCTAACCCTAACCCTAACCCTAACCCTAACCCTAACCCTAACCCTAACCCTAACCCTAACCCTAACCCTAACCCTAACCCTAACCCTAACCCTAACCCTAACCCTAACCCTAACCCTAACCCTAACCCTAACCCTAACCCTAACCCTAACCCTAACCCTAACCCTAACCCTAACCCTAACCCTAACCCTAACCCTAACCCTAACCCTAACCCTAACCCTAACCCTAACCCTAACCCTAACCCTAACCCTAACCCTAACCCTAACCCTAACCCTAACCCTAACCCTAACCCTAACCCTAACCCTAACCCTAACCCTAACCCTAACCCTAACCCTAACCCTAACCCTAACCCTAACCCTAACCCTAACCCTAACCCTAACCCTAACCCTAACCCTAACCCTAACCCTAACCCTAACCCTAACCCTAACCCTAACCCTAACCCTAACCCTAACCCTAACCCTAACCCTAACCCTAACCCTAACCCTAACCCTAACCCTAACCCTAACCCTAACCCTAACCCTAACCCTAACCCTAACCCTAACCCTAACCCTAACCCTAACCCTAACCCTAACCCTAACCCTAACCCTAACCCTAACCCTAACCCTAACCCTAACCCTAACCCTAACCCTAACCCTAACCCTAACCCTAACCCTAACCCTAACCCTAACCCTAACCCTAACCCTAACCCTAACCCTAACCCTAACCCTAACCCTAACCCTAACCCTAACCCTAACCCTAACCCTAACCCTAACCCTAACCCTAACCCTAACCCTAACCCTAACCCTAACCCTAACCCTAACCCTAACCCTAACCCTAACCCTAACCCTAACCCTAACCCTAACCCTAACCCTAACCCTAACCCTAACCCTAACCCTAACCCTAACCCTAACCCTAACCCTAACCCTAACCCTAACCCTAACCCTAACCCTAACCCTAACCCTAACCCTAACCCTAACCCTAACCCTAACCCTAACCCTAACCCTAACCCTAACCCTAACCCTAACCCTAACCCTAACCCTAACCCTAACCCTAACCCTAACCCTAACCCTAACCCTAACCCTAACCCTAACCCTAACCCTAACCCTAACCCTAACCCTAACCCTAACCCTAACCCTAACCCTAACCCTAACCCTAACCCTAACCCTAACCCTAACCCTAACCCTAACCCTAACCCTAACCCTAACCCTAACCCTAACCCTAACCCTAACCCTAACCCTAACCCTAACCCTAACCCTAACCCTAACCCTAACCCTAACCCTAACCCTAACCCTAACCCTAACCCTAACCCTAACCCTAACCCTAACCCTAACCCTAACCCTAACCCTAACCCTAACCCTAACCCTAACCCTAACCCTAACCCTAACCCTAACCCTAACCCTAACCCTAACCCTAACCCTAACCCTAACCCTAACCCTAACCCTAACCCTAACCCTAACCCTAACCCTAACCCTAACCCTAACCCTAACCCTAACCCTAACCCTAACCCTAACCCTAACCCTAACCCTAACCCTAACCCTAACCCTAACCCTAACCCTAACCCTAACCCTAACCCTAACCCTAACCCTAACCCTAACCCTAACCCTAACCCTAACCCTAACCCTAACCCTAACCCTAACCCTAACCCTAACCCTAACCCTAACCCTAACCCTAACCCTAACCCTAACCCTAACCCTAACCCTAACCCTAACCCTAACCCTAACCCTAACCCTAACCCTAACCCTAACCCTAACCCTAACCCTAACCCTAACCCTAACCCTAACCCTAACCCTAACCCTAACCCTAACCCTAACCCTAACCCTAACCCTAACCCTAACCCTAACCCTAACCCTAACCCTAACCCTAACCCTAACCCTAACCCTAACCCTAACCCTAACCCTAACCCTAACCCTAACCCTAACCCTAACCCTAACCCTAACCCTAACCCTAACCCTAACCCTAACCCTAACCCTAACCCTAACCCTAACCCTAACCCTAACCCTAACCCTAACCCTAACCCTAACCCTAACCCTAACCCTAACCCTAACCCTAACCCTAACCCTAACCCTAACCCTAACCCTAACCCTAACCCTAACCCTAACCCTAACCCTAACCCTAACCCTAACCCTAACCCTAACCCTAACCCTAACCCTAACCCTAACCCTAACCCTAACCCTAACCCTAACCCTAACCCTAACCCTAACCCTAACCCTAACCCTAACCCTAACCCTAACCCTAACCCTAACCCTAACCCTAACCCTAACCCTAACCCTAACCCTAACCCTAACCCTAACCCTAACCCTAACCCTAACCCTAACCCTAACCCTAACCCTAACCCTAACCCTAACCCTAACCCTAACCCTAACCCTAACCCTAACCCTAACCCTAACCCTAACCCTAACCCTAACCCTAACCCTAACCCTAACCCTAACCCTAACCCTAACCCTAACCCTAACCCTAACCCTAACCCTAACCCTAACCCTAACCCTAACCCTAACCCTAACCCTAACCCTAACCCTAACCCTAACCCTAACCCTAACCCTAACCCTAACCCTAACCCTAACCCTAACCCTAACCCTAACCCTAACCCTAACCCTAACCCTAACCCTAACCCTAACCCTAACCCTAACCCTAACCCTAACCCTAACCCTAACCCTAACCCTAACCCTAACCCTAACCCTAACCCTAACCCTAACCCTAACCCTAACCCTAACCCTAACCCTAACCCTAACCCTAACCCTAACCCTAACCCTAACCCTAACCCTAACCCTAACCCTAACCCTAACCCTAACCCTAACCCTAACCCTAACCCTAACCCTAACCCTAACCCTAACCCTAACCCTAACCCTAACCCTAACCCTAACCCTAACCCTAACCCTAACCCTAACCCTAACCCTAACCCTAACCCTAACCCTAACCCTAACCCTAACCCTAACCCTAACCCTAACCCTAACCCTAACCCTAACCCTAACCCTAACCCTAACCCTAACCCTAACCCTAACCCTAACCCTAACCCTAACCCTAACCCTAACCCTAACCCTAACCCTAACCCTAACCCTAACCCTAACCCTAACCCTAACCCTAACCCTAACCCTAACCCTAACCCTAACCCTAACCCTAACCCTAACCCTAACCCTAACCCTAACCCTAACCCTAACCCTAACCCTAACCCTAACCCTAACCCTAACCCTAACCCTAACCCTAACCCTAACCCTAACCCTAACCCTAACCCTAACCCTAACCCTAACCCTAACCCTAACCCTAACCCTAACCCTAACCCTAACCCTAACCCTAACCCTAACCCTAACCCTAACCCTAACCCTAACCCTAACCCTAACCCTAACCCTAACCCTAACCCTAACCCTAACCCTAACCCTAACCCTAACCCTAACCCTAACCCTAACCCTAACCCTAACCCTAACCCTAACCCTAACCCTAACCCTAACCCTAACCCTAACCCTAACCCTAACCCTAACCCTAACCCTAACCCTAACCCTAACCCTAACCCTAACCCTAACCCTAACCCTAACCCTAACCCTAACCCTAACCCTAACCCTAACCCTAACCCTAACCCTAACCCTAACCCTAACCCTAACCCTAACCCTAACCCTAACCCTAACCCTAACCCTAACCCTAACCCTAACCCTAACCCTAACCCTAACCCTAACCCTAACCCTAACCCTAACCCTAACCCTAACCCTAACCCTAACCCTAACCCTAACCCTAACCCTAACCCTAACCCTAACCCTAACCCTAACCCTAACCCTAACCCTAACCCTAACCCTAACCCTAACCCTAACCCTAACCCTAACCCTAACCCTAACCCTAACCCTAACCCTAACCCTAACCCTAACCCTAACCCTAACCCTAACCCTAACCCTAACCCTAACCCTAACCCTAACCCTAACCCTAACCCTAACCCTAACCCTAACCCTAACCCTAACCCTAACCCTAACCCTAACCCTAACCCTAACCCTAACCCTAACCCTAACCCTAACCCTAACCCTAACCCTAACCCTAACCCTAACCCTAACCCTAACCCTAACCCTAACCCTAACCCTAACCCTAACCCTAACCCTAACCCTAACCCTAACCCTAACCCTAACCCTAACCCTAACCCTAACCCTAACCCTAACCCTAACCCTAACCCTAACCCTAACCCTAACCCTAACCCT
>JAXIVH010000335.1:95000-130000 GCA_036785325.1 Urophycis tenuis | reverse complement strand
CGGGGATGATCACGCCCCGGAGTTTTTCTTTCATAAACCTAACTCGCCAGCGCCGCCTACGGGTCATGGTCGCCCCCCTTGCTCCATACTAAGCTAAATTATGCTAACTAACCCCTTACTCTAACCCTAAACTTAACCCAATTTGTTCCCCAGCCCTAACCCTAACCCAATTTGGCCCAAGCCCTAAACCTAAACCTAATTTGGTCTCTAATCAAGCCTAAACCTAACCCAATTTGGCCCATATACCTAAACCTAACCCAATTTGGGCCCCTAATCCTAAACCTAATTCTAAGCCTAGCCCAATTTGTGGCCCTAACCCTAACCCCTCTATCTAAAGCCTAATTTGGTTCCCCAACCCCACCCTTAAGCCCAAACCCTGACCATAACCCGTAAATTGACCCGAGAGGTCCCTTAGAGCCAAGTAGGCCATTTATTTTCCGTATATTGCCCAAAAGAGGCCAAAAATAATATACGAGGTACGCTAACCGGTTATTGGTAAAGGATGGAACTAAGTAAAGGAAAAGGGAAATGAAGGAGGACAAAGAGAAGGGGTAATTGGGTTAATAAATTAATTTAATACAACTCATGGGGGATTACAATCAATAAAAATACAGGGCTAAACATTCATAAATACAAACAAGTTCATTGGGCACAATATAAAGATACAAACAGTAAAACCTAAACATTGGACACAAAACAAGGGAGAGTATAAAAAGGGAGAAAACACAAGTAAGATTCAGTTTGGCAGTGGCTTTCGGAGGAGCAGCATCTCCCCACATTAGAAAACGAAGGGATCTGTATGTCGTGGCCCTGGCCTGAAGAAGCCCAAATTAGGGCGAAACGTTGCGAAGGGCGCCACCTAGGACATACAGAAAAAAGAACAACAAGGTTAACCAAACACAAACGGGTGGGAATTAGAAAAACAAACTAAGCCAAACTATAAAACATAAAAAACAACAAAAAAATAGAAAAAACTAAAAAACCTAAAAATAGAAGATGGAAAGAGGGAGGTGACTTACCGTATGGCAGGACAGTGCATTCACTCCGGGGATGATCACGCCCCGGAGTTTTTCTTTCATAAACCTAACTCGCCAGCGCCGCCTACGGGTCATGGTCGCCCCCCTTGCTCCATACTAAGCTAAATTATGCTAACTAACCCCTTACTCTAACCCTAAACTTAACCCAATTTGTTCCCCAGCCCTAACCCTAACCCAATTTGGCCCAAGCCCTAAACCTAAACCTAATTTGGTCTCTAATCAAGCCTAAACCTAACCCAATTTGGCCCATATACCTAAACCTAACCCAATTTGGGCCCCTAATCCTAAACCTAATTCTAAGCCTAGCCCAATTTGTGGCCCTAACCCTAACCCCTCTATCTAAAGCCTAATTTGGTTCCCCAACCCCACCCTTAAGCCCAAACCCTGACCATAACCCGTAAATTGACCCGAGAGGTCCCTTAGAGCCAAGTAGGCCATTTATTTTCCGTATATTGCCCAAAAGAGGCCAAAAATAATATACGAGGTACGCTAACCGGTTATTGGTAAAGGATGGAACTAAGTAAAGGAAAAGGGAAATGAAGGAGGACAAAGAGAAGGGGTAATTGGGTTAATAAATTAATTTAATACAACTCATGGGGGATTACAATCAATAAAAATACAGGGCTAAACATTCATAAATACAAACAAGTTCATTGGGCACAATATAAAGATACAAACAGTAAAACCTAAACATTGGACACAAAACAAGGGAGAGTATAAAAAGGGAGAAAACACAAGTAAGATTCAGTTTGGCAGTGGCTTTCGGAGGAGCAGCATCTCCCCACATTAGAAAACGAAGGGATCTGTATGTCGTGGCCCTGGCCTGAAGAAGCCCAAATTAGGGCGAAACGTTGCGAAGGGCGCCACCTAGGACATACAGAAAAAAGAACAACAAGGTTAACCAAACACAAACGGGTGGGAATTAGAAAAACAAACTAAGCCAAACTATAAAACATAAAAAACAACAAAAAAATAGAAAAAACTAAAAAACCTAAAAATAGAAGATGGAAAGAGGGAGGTGACTTACCGTATGGCAGGACAGTGCATTCACTCCGGGGATGATCACGCCCCGGAGTTTTTCTTTCATAAACCTAACTCGCCAGCGCCGCCTACGGGTCATGGTCGCCCCCCTTGCTCCATACTAAGCTAAATTATGCTAACTAACCCCTTACTCTAACCCTAAACTTAACCCAATTTGTTCCCCAGCCCTAACCCTAACCCAATTTGGCCCAAGCCCTAAACCTAAACCTAATTTGGTCTCTAATCAAGCCTAAACCTAACCCAATTTGGCCCATATACCTAAACCTAACCCAATTTGGGCCCCTAATCCTAAACCTAATTCTAAGCCTAGCCCAATTTGTGGCCCTAACCCTAACCCCTCTATCTAAAGCCTAATTTGGTTCCCCAACCCCACCCTTAAGCCCAAACCCTGACCATAACCCGTAAATTGACCCGAGAGGTCCCTTAGAGCCAAGTAGGCCATTTATTTTCCGTATATTGCCCAAAAGAGGCCAAAAATAATATACGAGGTACGCTAACCGGTTATTGGTAAAGGATGGAACTAAGTAAAGGAAAAGGGAAATGAAGGAGGACAAAGAGAAGGGGTAATTGGGTTAATAAATTAATTTAATACAACTCATGGGGGATTACAATCAATAAAAATACAGGGCTAAACATTCATAAATACAAACAAGTTCATTGGGCACAATATAAAGATACAAACAGTAAAACCTAAACATTGGACACAAAACAAGGGAGAGTATAAAAAGGGAGAAAACACAAGTAAGATTCAGTTTGGCAGTGGCTTTCGGAGGAGCAGCATCTCCCCACATTAGAAAACGAAGGGATCTGTATGTCGTGGCCCTGGCCTGAAGAAGCCCAAATTAGGGCGAAACGTTGCGAAGGGCGCCACCTAGGACATACAGAAAAAAGAACAACAAGGTTAACCAAACACAAACGGGTGGGAATTAGAAAAACAAACTAAGCCAAACTATAAAACATAAAAAACAACAAAAAAATAGAAAAAACTAAAAAACCTAAAAATAGAAGATGGAAAGAGGGAGGTGACTTACCGTATGGCAGGACAGTGCATTCACTCCGGGGATGATCACGCCCCGGAGTTTTTCTTTCATAAACCTAACTCGCCAGCGCCGCCTACGGGTCATGGTCGCCCCCCTTGCTCCATACTAAGCTAAATTATGCTAACTAACCCCTTACTCTAACCCTAAACTTAACCCAATTTGTTCCCCAGCCCTAACCCTAACCCAATTTGGCCCAAGCCCTAAACCTAAACCTAATTTGGTCTCTAATCAAGCCTAAACCTAACCCAATTTGGCCCATATACCTAAACCTAACCCAATTTGGGCCCCTAATCCTAAACCTAATTCTAAGCCTAGCCCAATTTGTGGCCCTAACCCTAACCCCTCTATCTAAAGCCTAATTTGGTTCCCCAACCCCACCCTTAAGCCCAAACCCTGACCATAACCCGTAAATTGACCCGAGAGGTCCCTTAGAGCCAAGTAGGCCATTTATTTTCCGTATATTGCCCAAAAGAGGCCAAAAATAATATACGAGGTACGCTAACCGGTTATTGGTAAAGGATGGAACTAAGTAAAGGAAAAGGGAAATGAAGGAGGACAAAGAGAAGGGGTAATTGGGTTAATAAATTAATTTAATACAACTCATGGGGGATTACAATCAATAAAAATACAGGGCTAAACATTCATAAATACAAACAAGTTCATTGGGCACAATATAAAGATACAAACAGTAAAACCTAAACATTGGACACAAAACAAGGGAGAGTATAAAAAGGGAGAAAACACAAGTAAGATTCAGTTTGGCAGTGGCTTTCGGAGGAGCAGCATCTCCCCACATTAGAAAACGAAGGGATCTGTATGTCGTGGCCCTGGCCTGAAGAAGCCCAAATTAGGGCGAAACGTTGCGAAGGGCGCCACCTAGGACATACAGAAAAAAGAACAACAAGGTTAACCAAACACAAACGGGTGGGAATTAGAAAAACAAACTAAGCCAAACTATAAAACATAAAAAACAACAAAAAAATAGAAAAAACTAAAAAACCTAAAAATAGAAGATGGAAAGAGGGAGGTGACTTACCGTATGGCAGGACAGTGCATTCACTCCGGGGATGATCACGCCCCGGAGTTTTTCTTTCATAAACCTAACTCGCCAGCGCCGCCTACGGGTCATGGTCGCCCCCCTTGCTCCATACTAAGCTAAATTATGCTAACTAACCCCTTACTCTAACCCTAAACTTAACCCAATTTGTTCCCCAGCCCTAACCCTAACCCAATTTGGCCCAAGCCCTAAACCTAAACCTAATTTGGTCTCTAATCAAGCCTAAACCTAACCCAATTTGGCCCATATACCTAAACCTAACCCAATTTGGGCCCCTAATCCTAAACCTAATTCTAAGCCTAGCCCAATTTGTGGCCCTAACCCTAACCCCTCTATCTAAAGCCTAATTTGGTTCCCCAACCCCACCCTTAAGCCCAAACCCTGACCATAACCCGTAAATTGACCCGAGAGGTCCCTTAGAGCCAAGTAGGCCATTTATTTTCCGTATATTGCCCAAAAGAGGCCAAAAATAATATACGAGGTACGCTAACCGGTTATTGGTAAAGGATGGAACTAAGTAAAGGAAAAGGGAAATGAAGGAGGACAAAGAGAAGGGGTAATTGGGTTAATAAATTAATTTAATACAACTCATGGGGGATTACAATCAATAAAAATACAGGGCTAAACATTCATAAATACAAACAAGTTCATTGGGCACAATATAAAGATACAAACAGTAAAACCTAAACATTGGACACAAAACAAGGGAGAGTATAAAAAGGGAGAAAACACAAGTAAGATTCAGTTTGGCAGTGGCTTTCGGAGGAGCAGCATCTCCCCACATTAGAAAACGAAGGGATCTGTATGTCGTGGCCCTGGCCTGAAGAAGCCCAAATTAGGGCGAAACGTTGCGAAGGGCGCCACCTAGGACATACAGAAAAAAGAACAACAAGGTTAACCAAACACAAACGGGTGGGAATTAGAAAAACAAACTAAGCCAAACTATAAAACATAAAAAACAACAAAAAAATAGAAAAAACTAAAAAACCTAAAAATAGAAGATGGAAAGAGGGAGGTGACTTACCGTATGGCAGGACAGTGCATTCACTCCGGGGATGATCACGCCCCGGAGTTTTTCTTTCATAAACCTAACTCGCCAGCGCCGCCTACGGGTCATGGTCGCCCCCCTTGCTCCATACTAAGCTAAATTATGCTAACTAACCCCTTACTCTAACCCTAAACTTAACCCAATTTGTTCCCCAGCCCTAACCCTAACCCAATTTGGCCCAAGCCCTAAACCTAAACCTAATTTGGTCTCTAATCAAGCCTAAACCTAACCCAATTTGGCCCATATACCTAAACCTAACCCAATTTGGGCCCCTAATCCTAAACCTAATTCTAAGCCTAGCCCAATTTGTGGCCCTAACCCTAACCCCTCTATCTAAAGCCTAATTTGGTTCCCCAACCCCACCCTTAAGCCCAAACCCTGACCATAACCCGTAAATTGACCCGAGAGGTCCCTTAGAGCCAAGTAGGCCATTTATTTTCCGTATATTGCCCAAAAGAGGCCAAAAATAATATACGAGGTACGCTAACCGGTTATTGGTAAAGGATGGAACTAAGTAAAGGAAAAGGGAAATGAAGGAGGACAAAGAGAAGGGGTAATTGGGTTAATAAATTAATTTAATACAACTCATGGGGGATTACAATCAATAAAAATACAGGGCTAAACATTCATAAATACAAACAAGTTCATTGGGCACAATATAAAGATACAAACAGTAAAACCTAAACATTGGACACAAAACAAGGGAGAGTATAAAAAGGGAGAAAACACAAGTAAGATTCAGTTTGGCAGTGGCTTTCGGAGGAGCAGCATCTCCCCACATTAGAAAACGAAGGGATCTGTATGTCGTGGCCCTGGCCTGAAGAAGCCCAAATTAGGGCGAAACGTTGCGAAGGGCGCCACCTAGGACATACAGAAAAAAGAACAACAAGGTTAACCAAACACAAACGGGTGGGAATTAGAATAACAAACTAAGCCAAACTATAAAACATAAAAAACAACAAAAAAATAGAAAAAACTAAAAAACCTAAAAATAGAAGATGGAAAGAGGGAGGTGACTTACCGTATGGCAGGACAGTGCATTCACTCCGGGGATGATCACGCCCCGGAGTTTTTCTTTCATAAACCTAACTCGCCAGCGCCGCCTACGGGTCATGGTCGCCCCCCTTGCTCCATACTAAGCTAAATTATGCTAACTAACCCCTTACTCTAACCCTAAACTTAACCCAATTTGTTCCCCAGCCCTAACCCTAACCCAATTTGGCCCAAGCCCTAAACCTAAACCTAATTTGGTCTCTAATCAAGCCTAAACCTAACCCAATTTGGCCCATATACCTAAACCTAACCCAATTTGGGCCCCTAATCCTAAACCTAATTCTAAGCCTAGCCCAATTTGTGGCCCTAACCCTAACCCCTCTATCTAAAGCCTAATTTGGTTCCCCAACCCCACCCTTAAGCCCAAACCCTGACCATAACCCGTAAATTGACCCGAGAGGTCCCTTAGAGCCAAGTAGGCCATTTATTTTCCGTATATTGCCCAAAAGAGGCCAAAAATAATATACGAGGTACGCTAACCGGTTATTGGTAAAGGATGGAACTAAGTAAAGGAAAAGGGAAATGAAGGAGGACAAAGAGAAGGGGTAATTGGGTTAATAAATTAATTTAATACAACTCATGGGGGATTACAATCAATAAAAATACAGGGCTAAACATTCATAAATACAAACAAGTTCATTGGGCACAATATAAAGATACAAACAGTAAAACCTAAACATTGGACACAAAACAAGGGAGAGTATAAAAAGGGAGAAAACACAAGTAAGATTCAGTTTGGCAGTGGCTTTCGGAGGAGCAGCATCTCCCCACATTAGAAAACGAAGGGATCTGTATGTCGTGGCCCTGGCCTGAAGAAGCCCAAATTAGGGCGAAACGTTGCGAAGGGCGCCACCTAGGACATACAGAAAAAAGAACAACAAGGTTAACCAAACACAAACGGGTGGGAATTAGAAAAACAAACTAAGCCAAACTATAAAACATAAAAAACAACAAAAAAATAGAAAAAACTAAAAAACCTAAAAATAGAAGATGGAAAGAGGGAGGTGACTTACCGTATGGCAGGACAGTGCATTCACTCCGGGGATGATCACGCCCCGGAGTTTTTCTTTCATAAACCTAACTCGCCAGCGCCGCCTACGGGTCATGGTCGCCCCCCTTGCTCCATACTAAGCTAAATTATGCTAACTAACCCCTTACTCTAACCCTAAACTTAACCCAATTTGTTCCCCAGCCCTAACCCTAACCCAATTTGGCCCAAGCCCTAAACCTAAACCTAATTTGGTCTCTAATCAAGCCTAAACCTAACCCAATTTGGCCCATATACCTAAACCTAACCCAATTTGGGCCCCTAATCCTAAACCTAATTCTAAGCCTAGCCCAATTTGTGGCCCTAACCCTAACCCCTCTATCTAAAGCCTAATTTGGTTCCCCAACCCCACCCTTAAGCCCAAACCCTGACCATAACCCGTAAATTGACCCGAGAGGTCCCTTAGAGCCAAGTAGGCCATTTATTTTCCGTATATTGCCCAAAAGAGGCCAAAAATAATATACGAGGTACGCTAACCGGTTATTGGTAAAGGATGGAACTAAGTAAAGGAAAAGGGAAATGAAGGAGGACAAAGAGAAGGGGTAATTGGGTTAATAAATTAATTTAATACAACTCATGGGGGATTACAATCAATAAAAATACAGGGCTAAACATTCATAAATACAAACAAGTTCATTGGGCACAATATAAAGATACAAACAGTAAAACCTAAACATTGGACACAAAACAAGGGAGAGTATAAAAAGGGAGAAAACACAAGTAAGATTCAGTTTGGCAGTGGCTTTCGGAGGAGCAGCATCTCCCCACATTAGAAAACGAAGGGATCTGTATGTCGTGGCCCTGGCCTGAAGAAGCCCAAATTAGGGCGAAACGTTGCGAAGGGCGCCACCTAGGACATACAGAAAAAAGAACAACAAGGTTAACCAAACACAAACGGGTGGGAATTAGAAAAACAAACTAAGCCAAACTATAAAACATAAAAAACAACAAAAAAATAGAAAAAACTAAAAAACCTAAAAATAGAAGATGGAAAGAGGGAGGTGACTTACCGTATGGCAGGACAGTGCATTCACTCCGGGGATGATCACGCCCCGGAGTTTTTCTTTCATAAACCTAACTCGCCAGCGCCGCCTACGGGTCATGGTCGCCCCCCTTGCTCCATACTAAGCTAAATTATGCTAACTAACCCCTTACTCTAACCCTAAACTTAACCCAATTTGTTCCCCAGCCCTAACCCTAACCCAATTTGGCCCAAGCCCTAAACCTAAACCTAATTTGGTCTCTAATCAAGCCTAAACCTAACCCAATTTGGCCCATATACCTAAACCTAACCCAATTTGGGCCCCTAATCCTAAACCTAATTCTAAGCCTAGCCCAATTTGTGGCCCTAACCCTAACCCCTCTATCTAAAGCCTAATTTGGTTCCCCAACCCCACCCTTAAGCCCAAACCCTGACCATAACCCGTAAATTGACCCGAGAGGTCCCTTAGAGCCAAGTAGGCCATTTATTTTCCGTATATTGCCCAAAAGAGGCCAAAAATAATATACGAGGTACGCTAACCGGTTATTGGTAAAGGATGGAACTAAGTAAAGGAAAAGGGAAATGAAGGAGGACAAAGAGAAGGGGTAATTGGGTTAATAAATTAATTTAATACAACTCATGGGGGATTACAATCAATAAAAATACAGGGCTAAACATTCATAAATACAAACAAGTTCATTGGGCACAATATAAAGATACAAACAGTAAAACCTAAACATTGGACACAAAACAAGGGAGAGTATAAAAAGGGAGAAAACACAAGTAAGATTCAGTTTGGCAGTGGCTTTCGGAGGAGCAGCATCTCCCCACATTAGAAAACGAAGGGATCTGTATGTCGTGGCCCTGGCCTGAAGAAGCCCAAATTAGGGCGAAACGTTGCGAAGGGCGCCACCTAGGACATACAGAAAAAAGAACAACAAGGTTAACCAAACACAAACGGGTGGGAATTAGAAAAACAAACTAAGCCAAACTATAAAACATAAAAAACAACAAAAAAATAGAAAAAACTAAAAAACCTAAAAATAGAAGATGGAAAGAGGGAGGTGACTTACCGTATGGCAGGACAGTGCATTCACTCCGGGGATGATCACGCCCCGGAGTTTTTCTTTCATAAACCTAACTCGCCAGCGCCGCCTACGGGTCATGGTCGCCCCCCTTGCTCCATACTAAGCTAAATTATGCTAACTAACCCCTTACTCTAACCCTAAACTTAACCCAATTTGTTCCCCAGCCCTAACCCTAACCCAATTTGGCCCAAGCCCTAAACCTAAACCTAATTTGGTCTCTAATCAAGCCTAAACCTAACCCAATTTGGCCCATATACCTAAACCTAACCCAATTTGGGCCCCTAATCCTAAACCTAATTCTAAGCCTAGCCCAATTTGTGGCCCTAACCCTAACCCCTCTATCTAAAGCCTAATTTGGTTCCCCAACCCCACCCTTAAGCCCAAACCCTGACCATAACCCGTAAATTGACCCGAGAGGTCCCTTAGAGCCAAGTAGGCCATTTATTTTCCGTATATTGCCCAAAAGAGGCCAAAAATAATATACGAGGTACGCTAACCGGTTATTGGTAAAGGATGGAACTAAGTAAAGGAAAAGGGAAATGAAGGAGGACAAAGAGAAGGGGTAATTGGGTTAATAAATTAATTTAATACAACTCATGGGGGATTACAATCAATAAAAATACAGGGCTAAACATTCATAAATACAAACAAGTTCATTGGGCACAATATAAAGATACAAACAGTAAAACCTAAACATTGGACACAAAACAAGGGAGAGTATAAAAAGGGAGAAAACACAAGTAAGATTCAGTTTGGCAGTGGCTTTCGGAGGAGCAGCATCTCCCCACATTAGAAAACGAAGGGATCTGTATGTCGTGGCCCTGGCCTGAAGAAGCCCAAATTAGGGCGAAACGTTGCGAAGGGCGCCACCTAGGACATACAGAAAAAAGAACAACAAGGTTAACCAAACACAAACGGGTGGGAATTAGAAAAACAAACTAAGCCAAACTATAAAACATAAAAAACAACAAAAAAATAGAAAAAACTAAAAAACCTAAAAATAGAAGATGGAAAGAGGGAGGTGACTTACCGTATGGCAGGACAGTGCATTCACTCCGGGGATGATCACGCCCCGGAGTTTTTCTTTCATAAACCTAACCCTAACCCTAACCCTAACCCTAACCCTAACCCTAACCCTAACCCTAACCCTAACCCTAACCCTAACCCTAACCCTAACCCTAACCCTAACCCTAACCCTAACCCTAACCCTAACCCTAACCCTAACCCTAACCCTAACCCTAACCCTAACCCTAACCCTAACCCTAACCCTAACCCTAACCCTAACCCTAACCCTAACCCTAACCCTAACCCTAACCCTAACCCTAACCCTAACCCTAACCCTAACCCTAACCCTAACCCTAACCCTAACCCTAACCCTAACCCTAACCCTAACCCTAACCCTAACCCTAACCCTAACCCTAACCCTAACCCTAACCCTAACCCTAACCCTAACCCTAACCCTAACCCTAACCCTAACCCTAACCCTAACCCTAACCCTAACCCTAACCCTAACCCTAACCCTAACCCTAACCCTAACCCTAACCCTAACCCTAACCCTAACCCTAACCCTAACCCTAACCCTAACCCTAACCCTAACCCTAACCCTAACCCTAACCCTAACCCTAACCCTAACCCTAACCCTAACCCTAACCCTAACCCTAACCCTAACCCTAACCCTAACCCTAACCCTAACCCTAACCCTAACCCTAACCCTAACCCTAACCCTAACCCTAACCCTAACCCTAACCCTAACCCTAACCCTAACCCTAACCCTAACCCTAACCCTAACCCTAACCCTAACCCTAACCCTAACCCTAACCCTAACCCTAACCCTAACCCTAACCCTAACCCTAACCCTAACCCTAACCCTAACCCTAACCCTAACCCTAACCCTAACCCTAACCCTAACCCTAACCCTAACCCTAACCCTAACCCTAACCCTAACCCTAACCCTAACCCTAACCCTAACCCTAACCCTAACCCTAACCCTAACCCTAACCCTAACCCTAACCCTAACCCTAACCCTAACCCTAACCCTAACCCTAACCCTAACCCTAACCCTAACCCTAACCCTAACCCTAACCCTAACCCTAACCCTAACCCTAACCCTAACCCTAACCCTAACCCTAACCCTAACCCTAACCCTAACCCTAACCCTAACCCTAACCCTAACCCTAACCCTAACCCTAACCCTAACCCTAACCCTAACCCTAACCCTAACCCTAACCCTAACCCTAACCCTAACCCTAACCCTAACCCTAACCCTAACCCTAACCCTAACCCTAACCCTAACCCTAACCCTAACCCTAACCCTAACCCTAACCCTAACCCTAACCCTAACCCTAACCCTAACCCTAACCCTAACCCTAACCCTAACCCTAACCCTAACCCTAACCCTAACCCTAACCCTAACCCTAACCCTAACCCTAACCCTAACCCTAACCCTAACCCTAACCCTAACCCTAACCCTAACCCTAACCCTAACCCTAACCCTAACCCTAACCCTAACCCTAACCCTAACCCTAACCCTAACCCTAACCCTAACCCTAACCCTAACCCTAACCCTAACCCTAACCCTAACCCTAACCCTAACCCTAACCCTAACCCTAACCCTAACCCTAACCCTAACCCTAACCCTAACCCTAACCCTAACCCTAACCCTAACCCTAACCCTAACCCTAACCCTAACCCTAACCCTAACCCTAACCCTAACCCTAACCCTAACCCTAACCCTAACCCTAACCCTAACCCTAACCCTAACCCTAACCCTAACCCTAACCCTAACCCTAACCCTAACCCTAACCCTAACCCTAACCCTAACCCTAACCCTAACCCTAACCCTAACCCTAACCCTAACCCTAACCCTAACCCTAACCCTAACCCTAACCCTAACCCTAACCCTAACCCTAACCCTAACCCTAACCCTAACCCTAACCCTAACCCTAACCCTAACCCTAACCCTAACCCTAACCCTAACCCTAACCCTAACCCTAACCCTAACCCTAACCCTAACCCTAACCCTAACCCTAACCCTAACCCTAACCCTAACCCTAACCCTAACCCTAACCCTAACCCTAACCCTAACCCTAACCCTAACCCTAACCCTAACCCTAACCCTAACCCTAACCCTAACCCTAACCCTAACCCTAACCCTAACCCTAACCCTAACCCTAACCCTAACCCTAACCCTAACCCTAACCCTAACCCTAACCCTAACCCTAACCCTAACCCTAACCCTAACCCTAACCCTAACCCTAACCCTAACCCTAACCCTAACCCTAACCCTAACCCTAACCCTAACCCTAACCCTAACCCTAACCCTAACCCTAACCCTAACCCTAACCCTAACCCTAACCCTAACCCTAACCCTAACCCTAACCCTAACCCTAACCCTAACCCTAACCCTAACCCTAACCCTAACCCTAACCCTAACCCTAACCCTAACCCTAACCCTAACCCTAACCCTAACCCTAACCCTAACCCTAACCCTAACCCTAACCCTAACCCTAACCCTAACCCTAACCCTAACCCTAACCCTAACCCTAACCCTAACCCTAACCCTAACCCTAACCCTAACCCTAACCCTAACCCTAACCCTAACCCTAACCCTAACCCTAACCCTAACCCTAACCCTAACCCTAACCCTAACCCTATCCCTAACCCTAACCCTAACCCTAACCCTAACCCTAACCCTAACCCTAACCCTAACCCTAACCCTAACCCTAACCCTAACCCTAACCCTAACCCTAACCCTAACCCTAACCCTAACCCTAACCCTAACCCTAACCCTAACCCTAACCCTAACCCTAACCCTAACCCTAACCCTAACCCTAACCCTAACCCTAACCCTAACCCTAACCCTAACCCTAACCCTAACCCTAACCCTAACCCTAACCCTAACCCTAACCCTAACCCTAACCCTAACCCTAACCCTAACCCTAACCCTAACCCTAACCCTAACCCTAACCCTAACCCTAACCCTAACCCTAACCCTAACCCTAACCCTAACCCTAACCCTAACCCTAACCCTAACCCTAACCCTAACCCTAACCCTAACCCTAACCCTAACCCTAACCCTAACCCTAACCCTAACCCTAACCCTAACCCTAACCCTAACCCTAACCCTAACCCTAACCCTAACCCTAACCCTAACCCTAACCCTAACCCTAACCCTAACCCTAACCCTAACCCTAACCCTAACCCTAACCCTAACCCTAACCCTAACCCTAACCCTAACCCTAACCCTAACCCTAACCCTAACCCTAACCCTAACCCTAACCCTAACCCTAACCCTAACCCTAACCCTAACCCTAACCCTAACCCTAACCCTAACCCTAACCCTAACCCTAACCCTAACCCTAACCCTAACCCTAACCCTAACCCTAACCCTAACCCTAACCCTAACCCTAACCCTAACCCTAACCCTAACCCTAACCCTAACCCTAACCCTAACCCTAACCCTAACCCTAACCCTAACCCTAACCCTAACCCTAACCCTAACCCTAACCCTAACCCTAACCCTAACCCTAACCCTAACCCTAACCCTAACCCTAACCCTAACCCTAACCCTAACCCTAACCCTAACCCTAACCCTAACCCTAACCCTAACCCTAACCCTAACCCTAACCCTAACCCTAACCCTAACCCTAACCCTAACCCTAACCCTAACCCTAACCCTAACCCTAACCCTAACCCTAACCCTAACCCTAACCCTAACCCTAACCCTAACCCTAACCCTAACCCTAACCCTAACCCTAACCCTAACCCTAACCCTAACCCTAACCCTAACCCTAACCCTAACCCTAACCCTAACCCTAACCCTAACCCTAACCCTAACCCTAACCCTAACCCTAACCCTAACCCTAACCCTAACCCTAACCCTAACCCTAACCCTAACCCTAACCCTAACCCTAACCCTAACCCTAACCCTAACCCTAACCCTAACCCTAACCCTAACCCTAACCCTAACCCTAACCCTAACCCTAACCCTAACCCTAACCCTAACCCTAACCCTAACCCTAACCCTAACCCTAACCCTAACCCTAACCCTAACCCTAACCCTAACCCTAACCCTAACCCTAACCCTAACCCTAACCCTAACCCTAACCCTAACCCTAACCCTAACCCTAACCCTAACCCTAACCCTAACCCTAACCCTAACCCTAACCCTAACCCTAACCCTAACCCTAACCCTAACCCTAACCCTAACCCTAACCCTAACCCTAACCCTAACCCTAACCCTAACCCTAACCCTAACCCTAACCCTAACCCTAACCCTAACCCTAACCCTAACCCTAACCCTAACCCTAACCCTAACCCTAACCCTAACCCTAACCCTAACCCTAACCCTAACCCTAACCCTAACCCTAACCCTAACCCTAACCCTAACCCTAACCCTAACCCTAACCCTAACCCTAACCCTAACCCTAACCCTAACCCTAACCCTAACCCTAACCCTAACCCTAACCCTAACCCTAACCCTAACCCTAACCCTAACCCTAACCCTAACCCTAACCCTAACCCTAACCCTAACCCTAACCCTAACCCTAACCCTAACCCTAACCCTAACCCTAACCCTAACCCTAACCCTAACCCTAACCCTAACCCTAACCCTAACCCTAACCCTAACCCTAACCCTAACCCTAACCCTAACCCTAACCCTAACCCTAACCCTAACCCTAACCCTAACCCTAACCCTAACCCTAACCCTAACCCTAACCCTAACCCTAACCCTAACCCTAACCCTAACCCTAACCCTAACCCTAACCCTAACCCTAACCCTAACCCTAACCCTAACCCTAACCCTAACCCTAACCCTAACCCTAACCCTAACCCTAACCCTAACCCTAACCCTAACCCTAACCCTAACCCTAACCCTAACCCTAACCCTAACCCTAACCCTAACCCTAACCCTAACCCTAACCCTAACCCTAACCCTAACCCTAACCCTAACCCTAACCCTAACCCTAACCCTAACCCTAACCCTAACCCTAACCCTAACCCTAACCCTAACCCTAACCCTAACCCTAACCCTAACCCTAACCCTAACCCTAACCCTAACCCTAACCCTAACCCTAACCCTAACCCTAACCCTAACCCTAACCCTAACCCTAACCCTAACCCTAACCCTAACCCTAACCCTAACCCTAACCCTAACCCTAACCCTAACCCTAACCCTAACCCTAACCCTAACCCTAACCCTAACCCTAACCCTAACCCTAACCCTAACCCTAACCCTAACCCTAACCCTAACCCTAACCCTAACCCTAACCCTAACCCTAACCCTAACCCTAACCCTAACCCTAACCCTAACCCTAACCCTAACCCTAACCCTAACCCTAACCCTAACCCTAACCCTAACCCTAACCCTAACCCTAACCCTAACCCTAACCCTAACCCTAACCCTAACCCTAACCCTAACCCTAACCCTAACCCTAACCCTAACCCTAACCCTAACCCTAACCCTAACCCTAACCCTAACCCTAACCCTAACCCTAACCCTAACCCTAACCCTAACCCTAACCCTAACCCTAACCCTAACCCTAACCCTAACCCTAACCCTAACCCTAACCCTAACCCTAACCCTAACCCTAACCCTAACCCTAACCCTAACCCTAACCCTAACCCTAACCCTAACCCTAACCCTAACCCTAACCCTAACCCTAACCCTAACCCTAACCCTAACCCTAACCCTAACCCTAACCCTAACCCTAACCCTAACCCTAACCCTAACCCTAACCCTAACCCTAACCCTAACCCTAACCCTAACCCTAACCCTAACCCTAACCCTAACCCTAACCCTAACCCTAACCCTAACCCTAACCCTAACCCTAACCCTAACCCTAACCCTAACCCTAACCCTAACCCTAACCCTAACCCTAACCCTAACCCTAACCCTAACCCTAACCCTAACCCTAACCCTAACCCTAACCCTAACCCTAACCCTAACCCTAACCCTAACCCTAACCCTAACCCTAACCCTAACCCTAACCCTAACCCTAACCCTAACCCTAACCCTAACCCTAACCCTAACCCTAACCCTAACCCTAACCCTAACCCTAACCCTAACCCTAACCCTAACCCTAACCCTAACCCTAACCCTAACCCTAACCCTAACCCTAACCCTAACCCTAACCCTAACCCTAACCCTAACCCTAACCCTAACCCTAACCCTAACCCTAACCCTAACCCTAACCCTAACCCTAACCCTAACCCTAACCCTAACCCTAACCCTAACCCTAACCCTAACCCTAACCCTAACCCTAACCCTAACCCTAACCCTAACCCTAACCCTAACCCTAACCCTAACCCTAACCCTAACCCTAACCCTAACCCTAACCCTAACCCTAACCCTAACCCTAACCCTAACCCTAACCCTAACCCTAACCCTAACCCTAACCCTAACCCTAACCCTAACCCTAACCCTAACCCTAACCCTAACCCTAACCCTAACCCTAACCCTAACCCTAACCCTAACCCTAACCCTAACCCTAACCCTAACCCTAACCCTAACCCTAACCCTAACCCTAACCCTAACCCTAACCCTAACCCTAACCCTAACCCTAACCCTAACCCTAACCCTAACCCTAACCCTAACCCTAACCCTAACCCTAACCCTAACCCTAACCCTAACCCTAACCCTAACCCTAACCCTAACCCTAACCCTAACCCTAACCCTAACCCTAACCCTAACCCTAACCCTAACCCTAACCCTAACCCTAACCCTAACCCTAACCCTAACCCTAACCCTAACCCTAACCCTAACCCTAACCCTAACCCTAACCCTAACCCTAACCCTAACCCTAACCCTAACCCTAACCCTAACCCTAACCCTAACCCTAACCCTAACCCTAACCCTAACCCTAACCCTAACCCTAACCCTAACCCTAACCCTAACCCTAACCCTAACCCTAACCCTAACCCTAACCCTAACCCTAACCCTAACCCTAACCCTAACCCTAACCCTAACCCTAACCCTAACCCTAACCCTAACCCTAACCCTAACCCTAACCCTAACCCTAACCCTAACCCTAACCCTAACCCTAACCCTAACCCTAACCCTAACCCTAACCCTAACCCTAACCCTAACCCTAACCCTAACCCTAACCCTAACCCTAACCCTAACCCTAACCCTAACCCTAACCCTAACCCTAACCCTAACCCTAACCCTAACCCTAACCCTAACCCTAACCCTAACCCTAACCCTAACCCTAACCCTAACCCTAACCCTAACCCTAACCCTAACCCTAACCCTAACCCTAACCCTAACCCTAACCCTAACCCTAACCCTAACCCTAACCCTAACCCTAACCCTAACCCTAACCCTAACCCTAACCCTAACCCTAACCCTAACCCTAACCCTAACCCTAACCCTAACCCTAACCCTAACCCTAACCCTAACCCTAACCCTAACCCTAACCCTAACCCTAACCCTAACCCTAACCCTAACCCTAACCCTAACCCTAACCCTAACCCTAACCCTAACCCTAACCCTAACCCTAACCCTAACCCTAACCCTAACCCTAACCCTAACCCTAACCCTAACCCTAACCCTAACCCTAACCCTAACCCTAACCCTAACCCTAACCCTAACCCTAACCCTAACCCTAACCCTAACCCTAACCCTAACCCTAACCCTAACCCTAACCCTAACCCTAACCCTAACCCTAACCCTAACCCTAACCCTAACCCTAACCCTAACCCTAACCCTAACCCTAACCCTAACCCTAACCCTAACCCTAACCCTAACCCTAACCCTAACCCTAACCCTAACCCTAACCCTAACCCTAACCCTAACCCTAACCCTAACCCTAACCCTAACCCTAACCCTAACCCTAACCCTAACCCTAACCCTAACCCTAACCCTAACCCTAACCCTAACCCTAACCCTAACCCTAACCCTAACCCTAACCCTAACCCTAACCCTAACCCTAACCCTAACCCTAACCCTAACCCTAACCCTAACCCTAACCCTAACCCTAACCCTAACCCTAACCCTAACCCTAACCCTAACCCTAACCCTAACCCTAACCCTAACCCTAACCCTAACCCTAACCCTAACCCTAACCCTAACCCTAACCCTAACCCTAACCCTAACCCTAACCCTAACCCTAACCCTAACCCTAACCCTAACCCTAACCCTAACCCTAACCCTAACCCTAACCCTAACCCTAACCCTAACCCTAACCCTAACCCTAACCCTAACCCTAACCCTAACCCTAACCCTAACCCTAACCCTAACCCTAACCCTAACCCTAACCCTAACCCTAACCCTAACCCTAACCCTAACCCTAACCCTAACCCTAACCCTAACCCTAACCCTAACCCTAACCCTAACCCTAACCCTAACCCTAACCCTAACCCTAACCCTAACCCTAACCCTAACCCTAACCCTAACCCTAACCCTAACCCTAACCCTAACCCTAACCCTAACCCTAACCCTAACCCTAACCCTAACCCTAACCCTAACCCTAACCCTAACCCTAACCCTAACCCTAACCCTAACCCTAACCCTAACCCTAACCCTAACCCTAACCCTAACCCTAACCCTAACCCTAACCCTAACCCTAACCCTAACCCTAACCCTAACCCTAACCCTAACCCTAACCCTAACCCTAACCCTAACCCTAACCCTAACCCTAACCCTAACCCTAACCCTAACCCTAACCCTAACCCTAACCCTAACCCTAACCCTAACCCTAACCCTAACCCTAACCCTAACCCTAACCCTAACCCTAACCCTAACCCTAACCCTAACCCTAACCCTAACCCTAACCCTAACCCTAACCCTAACCCTAACCCTAACCCTAACCCTAACCCTAACCCTAACCCTAACCCTAACCCTAACCCTAACCCTAACCCTAACCCTAACCCTAACCCTAACCCTAACCCTAACCCTAACCCTAACCCTAACCCTAACCCTAACCCTAACCCTAACCCTAACCCTAACCCTAACCCTAACCCTAACCCTAACCCTAACCCTAACCCTAACCCTAACCCTAACCCTAACCCTAACCCTAACCCTAACCCTAACCCTAACCCTAACCCTAACCCTAACCCTAACCCTAACCCTAACCCTAACCCTAACCCTAACCCTAACCCTAACCCTAACCCTAACCCTAACCCTAACCCTAACCCTAACCCTAACCCTAACCCTAACCCTAACCCTAACCCTAACCCTAACCCTAACCCTAACCCTAACCCTAACCCTAACCCTAACCCTAACCCTAACCCTAACCCTAACCCTAACCCTAACCCTAACCCTAACCCTAACCCTAACCCTAACCCTAACCCTAACCCTAACCCTAACCCTAACCCTAACCCTAACCCTAACCCTAACCCTAACCCTAACCCTAACCCTAACCCTAACCCTAACCCTAACCCTAACCCTAACCCTAACCCTAACCCTAACCCTAACCCTAACCCTAACCCTAACCCTAACCCTAACCCTAACCCTAACCCTAACCCTAACCCTAACCCTAACCCTAACCCTAACCCTAACCCTAACCCTAACCCTAACCCTAACCCTAACCCTAACCCTAACCCTAACCCTAACCCTAACCCTAACCCTAACCCTAACCCTAACCCTAACCCTAACCCTAACCCTAACCCTAACCCTAACCCTAACCCTAACCCTAACCCTAACCCTAACCCTAACCCTAACCCTAACCCTAACCCTAACCCTAACCCTAACCCTAACCCTAACCCTAACCCTAACCCTAACCCTAACCCTAACCCTAACCCTAACCCTAACCCTAACCCTAACCCTAACCCTAACCCTAACCCTAACCCTAACCCTAACCCTAACCCTAACCCTAACCCTAACCCTAACCCTAACCCTAACCCTAACCCTAACCCTAACCCTAACCCTAACCCTAACCCTAACCCTAACCCTAACCCTAACCCTAACCCTAACCCTAACCCTAACCCTAACCCTAACCCTAACCCTAACCCTAACCCTAACCCTAACCCTAACCCTAACCCTAACCCTAACCCTAACCCTAACCCTAACCCTAACCCTAACCCTAACCCTAACCCTAACCCTAACCCTAACCCTAACCCTAACCCTAACCCTAACCCTAACCCTAACCCTAACCCTAACCCTAACCCTAACCCTAACCCTAACCCTAACCCTAACCCTAACCCTAACCCTAACCCTAACCCTAACCCTAACCCTAACCCTAACCCTAACCCTAACCCTAACCCTAACCCTAACCCTAACCCTAACCCTAACCCTAACCCTAACCCTAACCCTAACCCTAACCCTAACCCTAACCCTAACCCTAACCCTAACCCTAACCCTAACCCTAACCCTAACCCTAACCCTAACCCTAACCCTAACCCTAACCCTAACCCTAACCCTAACCCTAACCCTAACCCTAACCCTAACCCTAACCCTAACCCTAACCCTAACCCTAACCCTAACCCTAACCCTAACCCTAACCCTAACCCTAACCCTAACCCTAACCCTAACCCTAACCCTAACCCTAACCCTAACCCTAACCCTAACCCTAACCCTAACCCTAACCCTAACCCTAACCCTAACCCTAACCCTAACCCTAACCCTAACCCTAACCCTAACCCTAACCCTAACCCTAACCCTAACCCTAACCCTAACCCTAACCCTAACCCTAACCCTAACCCTAACCCTAACCCTAACCCTAACCCTAACCCTAACCCTAACCCTAACCCTAACCCTAACCCTAACCCTAACCCTAACCCTAACCCTAACCCTAACCCTAACCCTAACCCTAACCCTAACCCTAACCCTAACCCTAACCCTAACCCTAACCCTAACCCTAACCCTAACCCTAACCCTAACCCTAACCCTAACCCTAACCCTAACCCTAACCCTAACCCTAACCCTAACCCTAACCCTAACCCTAACCCTAACCCTAACCCTAACCCTAACCCTAACCCTAACCCTAACCCTAACCCTAACCCTAACCCTAACCCTAACCCTAACCCTAACCCTAACCCTAACCCTAACCCTAACCCTAACCCTAACCCTAACCCTAACCCTAACCCTAACCCTAACCCTAACCCTAACCCTAACCCTAACCCTAACCCTAACCCTAACCCTAACCCTAACCCTAACCCTAACCCTAACCCTAACCCTAACCCTAACCCTAACCCTAACCCTAACCCTAACCCTAACCCTAACCCTAACCCTAACCCTAACCCTAACCCTAACCCTAACCCTAACCCTAACCCTAACCCTAACCCTAACCCTAACCCTAACCCTAACCCTAACCCTAACCCTAACCCTAACCCTAACCCTAACCCTAACCCTAACCCTAACCCTAACCCTAACCCTAACCCTAACCCTAACCCTAACCCTAACCCTAACCCTAACCCTAACCCTAACCCTAACCCTAACCCTAACCCTAACCCTAACCCTAACCCTAACCCTAACCCTAACCCTAACCCTAACCCTAACCCTAACCCTAACCCTAACCCTAACCCTAACCCTAACCCTAACCCTAACCCTAACCCTAACCCTAACCCTAACCCTAACCCTAACCCTAACCCTAACCCTAACCCTAACCCTAACCCTAACCCTAACCCTAACCCTAACCCTAACCCTAACCCTAACCCTAACCCTAACCCTAACCCTAACCCTAACCCTAACCCTAACCCTAACCCTAACCCTAACCCTAACCCTAACCCTAACCCTAACCCTAACCCTAACCCTAACCCTAACCCTAACCCTAACCCTAACCCTAACCCTAACCCTAACCCTAACCCTAACCCTAACCCTAACCCTAACCCTAACCCTAACCCTAACCCTAACCCTAACCCTAACCCTAACCCTAACCCTAACCCTAACCCTAACCCTAACCCTAACCCTAACCCTAACCCTAACCCTAACCCTAACCCTAACCCTAACCCTAACCCTAACCCTAACCCTAACCCTAACCCTAACCCTAACCCTAACCCTAACCCTAACCCTAACCCTAACCCTAACCCTAACCCTAACCCTAACCCTAACCCTAACCCTAACCCTAACCCTAACCCTAACCCTAACCCTAACCCTAACCCTAACCCTAACCCTAACCCTAACCCTAACCCTAACCCTAACCCTAACCCTAACCCTAACCCTAACCCTAACCCTAACCCTAACCCTAACCCTAACCCTAACCCTAACCCTAACCCTAACCCTAACCCTAACCCTAACCCTAACCCTAACCCTAACCCTAACCCTAACCCTAACCCTAACCCTAACCCTAACCCTAACCCTAACCCTAACCCTAACCCTAACCCTAACCCTAACCCTAACCCTAACCCTAACCCTAACCCTAACCCTAACCCTAACCCTAACCCTAACCCTAACCCTAACCCTAACCCTAACCCTAACCCTAACCCTAACCCTAACCCTAACCCTAACCCTAACCCTAACCCTAACCCTAACCCTAACCCTAACCCTAACCCTAACCCTAACCCTAACCCTAACCCTAACCCTAACCCTAACCCTAACCCTAACCCTAACCCTAACCCTAACCCTAACCCTAACCCTAACCCTAACCCTAACCCTAACCCTAACCCTAACCCTAACCCTAACCCTAACCCTAACCCTAACCCTAACCCTAACCCTAACCCTAACCCTAACCCTAACCCTAACCCTAACCCTAACCCTAACCCTAACCCTAACCCTAACCCTAACCCTAACCCTAACCCTAACCCTAACCCTAACCCTAACCCTAACCCTAACCCTAACCCTAACCCTAACCCTAACCCTAACCCTAACCCTAACCCTAACCCTAACCCTAACCCTAACCCTAACCCTAACCCTAACCCTAACCCTAACCCTAACCCTAACCCTAACCCTAACCCTAACCCTAACCCTAACCCTAACCCTAACCCTAACCCTAACCCTAACCCTAACCCTAACCCTAACCCTAACCCTAACCCTAACCCTAACCCTAACCCTAACCCTAACCCTAACCCTAACCCTAACCCTAACCCTAACCCTAACCCTAACCCTAACCCTAACCCTAACCCTAACCCTAACCCTAACCCTAACCCTAACCCTAACCCTAACCCTAACCCTAACCCTAACCCTAACCCTAACCCTAACCCTAACCCTAACCCTAACCCTAACCCTAACCCTAACCCTAACCCTAACCCTAACCCTAACCCTAACCCTAACCCTAACCCTAACCCTAACCCTAACCCTAACCCTAACCCTAACCCTAACCCTAACCCTAACCCTAACCCTAACCCTAACCCTAACCCTAACCCTAACCCTAACCCTAACCCTAACCCTAACCCTAACCCTAACCCTAACCCTAACCCTAACCCTAACCCTAACCCTAACCCTAACCCTAACCCTAACCCTAACCCTAACCCTAACCCTAACCCTAACCCTAACCCTAACCCTAACCCTAACCCTAACCCTAACCCTAACCCTAACCCTAACCCTAACCCTAACCCTAACCCTAACCCTAACCCTAACCCTAACCCTAACCCTAACCCTAACCCTAACCCTAACCCTAACCCTAACCCTAACCCTAACCCTAACCCTAACCCTAACCCTAACCCTAACCCTAACCCTAACCCTAACCCTAACCCTAACCCTAACCCTAACCCTAACCCTAACCCTAACCCTAACCCTAACCCTAACCCTAACCCTAACCCTAACCCTAACCCTAACCCTAACCCTAACCCTAACCCTAACCCTAACCCTAACCCTAACCCTAACCCTAACCCTAACCCTAACCCTAACCCTAACCCTAACCCTAACCCTAACCCTAACCCTAACCCTAACCCTAACCCTAACCCTAACCCTAACCCTAACCCTAACCCTAACCCTAACCCTAACCCTAACCCTAACCCTAACCCTAACCCTAACCCTAACCCTAACCCTAACCCTAACCCTAACCCTAACCCTAACCCTAACCCTAACCCTAACCCTAACCCTAACCCTAACCCTAACCCTAACCCTAACCCTAACCCTAACCCTAACCCTAACCCTAACCCTAACCCTAACCCTAACCCTAACCCTAACCCTAACCCTAACCCTAACCCTAACCCTAACCCTAACCCTAACCCTAACCCTAACCCTAACCCTAACCCTAACCCTAACCCTAACCCTAACCCTAACCCTAACCCTAACCCTAACCCTAACCCTAACCCTAACCCTAACCCTAACCCTAACCCTAACCCTAACCCTAACCCTAACCCTAACCCTAACCCTAACCCTAACCCTAACCCTAACCCTAACCCTAACCCTAACCCTAACCCTAACCCTAACCCTAACCCTAACCCTAACCCTAACCCTAACCCTAACCCTAACCCTAACCCTAACCCTAACCCTAACCCTAACCCTAACCCTAACCCTAACCCTAACCCTAACCCTAACCCTAACCCTAACCCTAACCCTAACCCTAACCCTAACCCTAACCCTAACCCTAACCCTAACCCTAACCCTAACCCTAACCCTAACCCTAACCCTAACCCTAACCCTAACCCTAACCCTAACCCTAACCCTAACCCTAACCCTAACCCTAACCCTAACCCTAACCCTAACCCTAACCCTAACCCTAACCCTAACCCTAACCCTAACCCTAACCCTAACCCTAACCCTAACCCTAACCCTAACCCTAACCCTAACCCTAACCCTAACCCTAACCCTAACCCTAACCCTAACCCTAACCCTAACCCTAACCCTAACCCTAACCCTAACCCTAACCCTAACCCTAACCCTAACCCTAACCCTAACCCTAACCCTAACCCTAACCCTAACCCTAACCCTAACCCTAACCCTAACCCTAACCCTAACCCTAACCCTAACCCTAACCCTAACCCTAACCCTAACCCTAACCCTAACCCTAACCCTAACCCTAACCCTAACCCTAACCCTAACCCTAACCCTAACCCTAACCCTAACCCTAACCCTAACCCTAACCCTAACCCTAACCCTAACCCTAACCCTAACCCTAACCCTAACCCTAACCCTAACCCTAACCCTAACCCTAACCCTAACCCTAACCCTAACCCTAACCCTAACCCTAACCCTAACCCTAACCCTAACCCTAACCCTAACCCTAACCCTAACCCTAACCCTAACCCTAACCCTAACCCTAACCCTAACCCTAACCCTAACCCTAACCCTAACCCTAACCCTAACCCTAACCCTAACCCTAACCCTAACCCTAACCCTAACCCTAACCCTAACCCTAACCCTAACCCTAACCCTAACCCTAACCCTAACCCTAACCCTAACCCTAACCCTAACCCTAACCCTAACCCTAACCCTAACCCTAACCCTAACCCTAACCCTAACCCTAACCCTAACCCTAACCCTAACCCTAACCCTAACCCTAACCCTAACCCTAACCCTAACCCTAACCCTAACCCTAACCCTAACCCTAACCCTAACCCTAACCCTAACCCTAACCCTAACCCTAACCCTAACCCTAACCCTAACCCTAACCCTAACCCTAACCCTAACCCTAACCCTAACCCTAACCCTAACCCTAACCCTAACCCTAACCCTAACCCTAACCCTAACCCTAACCCTAACCCTAACCCTAACCCTAACCCTAACCCTAACCCTAACCCTAACCCTAACCCTAACCCTAACCCTAACCCTAACCCTAACCCTAACCCTAACCCTAACCCTAACCCTAACCCTAACCCTAACCCTAACCCTAACCCTAACCCTAACCCTAACCCTAACCCTAACCCTAACCCTAACCCTAACCCTAACCCTAACCCTAACCCTAACCCTAACCCTAACCCTAACCCTAACCCTAACCCTAACCCTAACCCTAACCCTAACCCTAACCCTAACCCTAACCCTAACCCTAACCCTAACCCTAACCCTAACCCTAACCCTAACCCTAACCCTAACCCTAACCCTAACCCTAACCCTAACCCTAACCCTAACCCTAACCCTAACCCTAACCCTAACCCTAACCCTAACCCTAACCCTAACCCTAACCCTAACCCTAACCCTAACCCTAACCCTAACCCTAACCCTAACCCTAACCCTAACCCTAACCCTAACCCTAACCCTAACCCTAACCCTAACCCTAACCCTAACCCTAACCCTAACCCTAACCCTAACCCTAACCCTAACCCTAACCCTAACCCTAACCCTAACCCTAACCCTAACCCTAACCCTAACCCTAACCCTAACCCTAACCCTAACCCTAACCCTAACCCTAACCCTAACCCTAACCCTAACCCTAACCCTAACCCTAACCCTAACCCTAACCCTAACCCTAACCCTAACCCTAACCCTAACCCTAACCCTAACCCTAACCCTAACCCTAACCCTAACCCTAACCCTAACCCTAACCCTAACCCTAACCCTAACCCTAACCCTAACCCTAACCCTAACCCTAACCCTAACCCTAACCCTAACCCTAACCCTAACCCTAACCCTAACCCTAACCCTAACCCTAACCCTAACCCTAACCCTAACCCTAACCCTAACCCTAACCCTAACCCTAACCCTAACCCTAACCCTAACCCTAACCCTAACCCTAACCCTAACCCTAACCCTAACCCTAACCCTAACCCTAACCCTAACCCTAACCCTAACCCTAACCCTAACCCTAACCCTAACCCTAACCCTAACCCTAACCCTAACCCTAACCCTAACCCTAACCCTAACCCTAACCCTAACCCTAACCCTAACCCTAACCCTAACCCTAACCCTAACCCTAACCCTAACCCTAACCCTAACCCTAACCCTAACCCTAACCCTAACCCTAACCCTAACCCTAACCCTAACCCTAACCCTAACCCTAACCCTAACCCTAACCCTAACCCTAACCCTAACCCTAACCCTAACCCTAACCCTAACCCTAACCCTAACCCTAACCCTAACCCTAACCCTAACCCTAACCCTAACCCTAACCCTAACCCTAACCCTAACCCTAACCCTAACCCTAACCCTAACCCTAACCCTAACCCTAACCCTAACCCTAACCCTAACCCTAACCCTAACCCTAACCCTAACCCTAACCCTAACCCTAACCCTAACCCTAACCCTAACCCTAACCCTAACCCTAACCCTAACCCTAACCCTAACCCTAACCCTAACCCTAACCCTAACCCTAACCCTAACCCTAACCCTAACCCTAACCCTAACCCTAACCCTAACCCTAACCCTAACCCTAACCCTAACCCTAACCCTAACCCTAACCCTAACCCTAACCCTAACCCTAACCCTAACCCTAACCCTAACCCTAACCCTAACCCTAACCCTAACCCTAACCCTAACCCTAACCCTAACCCTAACCCTAACCCTAACCCTAACCCTAACCCTAACCCTAACCCTAACCCTAACCCTAACCCTAACCCTAACCCTAACCCTAACCCTAACCCTAACCCTAACCCTAACCCTAACCCTAACCCTAACCCTAACCCTAACCCTAACCCTAACCCTAACCCTAACCCTAACCCTAACCCTAACCCTAACCCTAACCCTAACCCTAACCCTAACCCTAACCCTAACCCTAACCCTAACCCTAACCCTAACCCTAACCCTAACCCTAACCCTAACCCTAACCCTAACCCTAACCCTAACCCTAACCCTAACCCTAACCCTAACCCTAACCCTAACCCTAACCCTAACCCTAACCCTAACCCTAACCCTAACCCTAACCCTAACCCTAACCCTAACCCTAACCCTAACCCTAACCCTAACCCTAACCCTAACCCTAACCCTAACCCTAACCCTAACCCTAACCCTAACCCTAACCCTAACCCTAACCCTAACCCTAACCCTAACCCTAACCCTAACCCTAACCCTAACCCTAACCCTAACCCTAACCCTAACCCTAACCCTAACCCTAACCCTAACCCTAACCCTAACCCTAACCCTAACCCTAACCCTAACCCTAACCCTAACCCTAACCCTAACCCTAACCCTAACCCTAACCCTAACCCTAACCCTAACCCTAACCCTAACCCTATCCCTAACCCTAACCCTAACCCTAACCCTAACCCTAACCCTAACCCTAACCCTAACCCTAACCCTAACCCTAACCCTAACCCTAACCCTAACCCTAACCCTAACCCTAACCCTAACCCTAACCCTAACCCTAACCCTAACCCTAACCCTAACCCTAACCCTAACCCTAACCCTAACCCTAACCCTAACCCTAACCCTAACCCTAACCCTAACCCTAACCCTAACCCTAACCCTAACCCTAACCCTAACCCTAACCCTAACCCTAACCCTAACCCTAACCCTAACCCTAACCCTAACCCTAACCCTAACCCTAACCCTAACCCTAACCCTAACCCTAACCCTAACCCTAACCCTAACCCTAACCCTAACCCTAACCCTAACCCTAACCCTAACCCTAACCCTAACCCTAACCCTAACCCTAACCCTAACCCTAACCCTAACCCTAACCCTAACCCTAACCCTAACCCTAACCCTAACCCTAACCCTAACCCTAACCCTAACCCTAACCCTAACCCTAACCCTAACCCTAACCCTAACCCTAACCCTAACCCTAACCCTAACCCTAACCCTAACCCTAACCCTAACCCTAACCCTAACCCTAACCCTAACCCTAACCCTAACCCTAACCCTAACCCTAACCCTAACCCTAACCCTAACCCTAACCCTAACCCTAACCCTAACCCTAACCCTAACCCTAACCCTAACCCTAACCCTAACCCTAACCCTAACCCTAACCCTAACCCTAACCCTAACCCTAACCCTAACCCTAACCCTAACCCTAACCCTAACCCTAACCCTAACCCTAACCCTAACCCTAACCCTAACCCTAACCCTAACCCTAACCCTAACCCTAACCCTAACCCTAACCCTAACCCTAACCCTAACCCTAACCCTAACCCTAACCCTAACCCTAACCCTAACCCTAACCCTAACCCTAACCCTAACCCTAACCCTAACCCTAACCCTAACCCTAACCCTAACCCTAACCCTAACCCTAACCCTAACCCTAACCCTAACCCTAACCCTAACCCTAACCCTAACCCTAACCCTAACCCTAACCCTAACCCTAACCCTAACCCTAACCCTAACCCTAACCCTAACCCTAACCCTAACCCTAACCCTAACCCTAACCCTAACCCTAACCCTAACCCTAACCCTAACCCTAACCCTAACCCTAACCCTAACCCTAACCCTAACCCTAACCCTAACCCTAACCCTAACCCTAACCCTAACCCTAACCCTAACCCTAACCCTAACCCTAACCCTAACCCTAACCCTAACCCTAACCCTAACCCTAACCCTAACCCTAACCCTAACCCTAACCCTAACCCTAACCCTAACCCTAACCCTAACCCTAACCCTAACCCTAACCCTAACCCTAACCCTAACCCTAACCCTAACCCTAACCCTAACCCTAACCCTAACCCTAACCCTAACCCTAACCCTAACCCTAACCCTAACCCTAACCCTAACCCTAACCCTAACCCTAACCCTAACCCTAACCCTAACCCTAACCCTAACCCTAACCCTAACCCTAACCCTAACCCTAACCCTAACCCTAACCCTAACCCTAACCCTAACCCTAACCCTAACCCTAACCCTAACCCTAACCCTAACCCTAACCCTAACCCTAACCCTAACCCTAACCCTAACCCTAACCCTAACCCTAACCCTAACCCTAACCCTAACCCTAACCCTAACCCTAACCCTAACCCTAACCCTAACCCTAACCCTAACCCTAACCCTAACCCTAACCCTAACCCTAACCCTAACCCTAACCCTAACCCTAACCCTAACCCTAACCCTAACCCTAACCCTAACCCTAACCCTAACCCTAACCCTAACCCTAACCCTAACCCTAACCCTAACCCTAACCCTAACCCTAACCCTAACCCTAACCCTAACCCTAACCCTAACCCTAACCCTAACCCTAACCCTAACCCTAACCCTAACCCTAACCCTAACCCTAACCCTAACCCTAACCCTAACCCTAACCCTAACCCTAACCCTAACCCTAACCCTAACCCTAACCCTAACCCTAACCCTAACCCTAACCCTAACCCTAACCCTAACCCTAACCCTAACCCTAACCCTAACCCTAACCCTAACCCTAACCCTAACCCTAACCCTAACCCTAACCCTAACCCTAACCCTAACCCTAACCCTAACCCTAACCCTAACCCTAACCCTAACCCTAACCCTAACCCTAACCCTAACCCTAACCCTAACCCTAACCCTAACCCTAACCCTAACCCTAACCCTAACCCTAACCCTAACCCTAACCCTAACCCTAACCCTAACCCTAACCCTAACCCTAACCCTAACCCTAACCCTAACCCTAACCCTAACCCTAACCCTAACCCTAACCCTAACCCTAACCCTAACCCTAACCCTAACCCTAACCCTAACCCTAACCCTAACCCTAACCCTAACCCTAACCCTAACCCTAACCCTAACCCTAACCCTAACCCTAACCCTAACCCTAACCCTAACCCTAACCCTAACCCTAACCCTAACCCTAACCCTAACCCTAACCCTAACCCTAACCCTAACCCTAACCCTAACCCTAACCCTAACCCTAACCCTAACCCTAACCCTAACCCTAACCCTAACCCTAACCCTAACCCTAACCCTAACCCTAACCCTAACCCTAACCCTAACCCTAACCCTAACCCTAACCCTAACCCTAACCCTAACCCTAACCCTAACCCTAACCCTAACCCTAACCCTAACCCTAACCCTAACCCTAACCCTAACCCTAACCCTAACCCTAACCCTAACCCTAACCCTAACCCTAACCCTAACCCTAACCCTAACCCTAACCCTAACCCTAACCCTAACCCTAACCCTAACCCTAACCCTAACCCTAACCCTAACCCTAACCCTAACCCTAACCCTAACCCTAACCCTAACCCTAACCCTAACCCTAACCCTAACCCTAACCCTAACCCTAACCCTAACCCTAACCCTAACCCTAACCCTAACCCTAACCCTAACCCTAACCCTAACCCTAACCCTAACCCTAACCCTAACCCTAACCCTAACCCTAACCCTAACCCTAACCCTAACCCTAACCCTAACCCTAACCCTAACCCTAACCCTAACCCTAACCCTAACCCTAACCCTAACCCTAACCCTAACCCTAACCCTAACCCTAACCCTAACCCTAACCCTAACCCTAACCCTAACCCTAACCCTAACCCTAACCCTAACCCTAACCCTAACCCTAACCCTAACCCTAACCCTAACCCTAACCCTAACCCTAACCCTAACCCTAACCCTAACCCTAACCCTAACCCTAACCCTAACCCTAACCCTAACCCTAACCCTAACCCTAACCCTAACCCTAACCCTAACCCTAACCCTAACCCTAACCCTAACCCTAACCCTAACCCTAACCCTAACCCTAACCCTAACCCTAACCCTAACCCTAACCCTAACCCTAACCCTAACCCTAACCCTAACCCTAACCCTAACCCTAACCCTAACCCTAACCCTAACCCTAACCCTAACCCTAACCCTAACCCTAACCCTAACCCTAACCCTAACCCTAACCCTAACCCTAACCCTAACCCTAACCCTAACCCTAACCCTAACCCTAACCCTAACCCTAACCCTAACCCTAACCCTAACCCTAACCCTAACCCTAACCCTAACCCTAACCCTAACCCTAACCCTAACCCTAACCCTAACCCTAACCCTAACCCTAACCCTAACCCTAACCCTAACCCTAACCCTAACCCTAACCCTAACCCTAACCCTAACCCTAACCCTAACCCTAACCCTAACCCTAACCCTAACCCTAACCCTAACCCTAACCCTAACCCTAACCCTAACCCTAACCCTAACCCTAACCCTAACCCTAACCCTAACCCTAACCCTAACCCTAACCCGTAACCCTAACCCTAACCCTAACCCTAACCCTAACCCTAACCCTAACCCTAACCCTAACCCTAACCCTAACCCTAACCCTAACCCTAACCCTAACCCTAACCCTAACCCTAACCCTAACCCTAACCCTAACCCTAACCCTAACCCTAACCCTAACCCTAACCCTAACCCTAACCCTAACCCTAACCCTAACCCTAACCCTAACCCTAACCCTAACCCTAACCCTAACCCTAACCCTAACCCTAACCCTAACCCTAACCCTAACCCTAACCCTAACCCTAACCCTAACCCTAACCCTAACCCTAACCCTAACCCTAACCCTAACCCTAACCCTAACCCTAACCCTAACCCTAACCCTAACCCTAACCCTAACCCTAACCCTAACCCTAACCCTAACCCTAACCCTAACCCTAACCCTAACCCTAACCCTAACCCTAACCCTAACCCTAACCCTAACCCTAACCCTAACCCTAACCCTAACCCTAACCCTAACCCTAACCCTAACCCTAACCCTAACCCTAACCCTAACCCTAACCCTAACCCTAACCCTAACCCTAACCCTAACCCTAACCCTAACCCTAACCCTAACCCTAACCCTAACCCTAACCCTAACCCTAACCCTAACCCTAACCCTAACCCTAACCCTAACCCTAACCCTAACCCTAACCCTAACCCTAACCCTAACCCTAACCCTAACCCTAACCCTAACCCTAACCCTAACCCTAACCCTAACCCTAACCCTAACCCTAACCCTAACCCTAACCCTAACCCTAACCCTAACCCTAACCCTAACCCTAACCCTAACCCTAACCCTAACCCTAACCCTAACCCTAACCCTAACCCTAACCCTAACCCTAACCCTAACCCTAACCCTAACCCTAACCCTAACCCTAACCCTAACCCTAACCCTAACCCTAACCCTAACCCTAACCCTAACCCTAACCCTAACCCTAACCCTAACCCTAACCCTAACCCTAACCCTAACCCTAACCCTAACCCTAACCCTAACCCTAACCCTAACCCTAACCCTAACCCTAACCCTAACCCTAACCCTAACCCTAACCCTAACCCTAACCCTAACCCTAACCCTAACCCTAACCCTAACCCTAACCCTAACCCTAACCCTAACCCTAACCCTAACCCTAACCCTAACCCTAACCCTAACCCTAACCCTAACCCTAACCCTAACCCTAACCCTAACCCTAACCCTAACCCTAACCCTAACCCTAACCCTAACCCTAACCCTAACCCTAACCCTAACCCTAACCCTAACCCTAACCCTAACCCTAACCCTAACCCTAACCCTAACCCTAACCCTAACCCTAACCCTAACCCTAACCCTAACCCTAACCCTAACCCTAACCCTAACCCTAACCCTAACCCTAACCCTAACCCTAACCCTAACCCTAACCCTAACCCTAACCCTAACCCTAACCCTAACCCTAACCCTAACCCTAACCCTAACCCTAACCCTAACCCTAACCCTAACCCTAACCCTAACCCTAACCCTAACCCTAACCCTAACCCTAACCCTAACCCTAACCCTAACCCTAACCCTAACCCTAACCCTAACCCTAACCCTAACCCTAACCCTAACCCTAACCCTAACCCTAACCCTAACCCTAACCCTAACCCTAACCCTAACCCTAACCCTAACCCTAACCCTAACCCTAACCCTAACCCTAACCCTAACCCTAACCCTAACCCTAACCCTAACCCTAACCCTAACCCTAACCCTAACCCTAACCCTAACCCTAACCCTAACCCTAACCCTAACCCTAACCCTAACCCTAACCCTAACCCTAACCCTAACCCTAACCCTAACCCTAACCCTAACCCTAACCCTAACCCTAACCCTAACCCTAACCCTAACCCTAACCCTAACCCTAACCCTAACCCTAACCCTAACCCTAACCCTAACCCTAACCCTAACCCTAACCCTAACCCTAACCCTAACCCTAACCCTAACCCTAACCCTAACCCTAACCCTAACCCTAACCCTAACCCTAACCCTAACCCTAACCCTAACCCTAACCCTAACCCTAACCCTAACCCTAACCCTAACCCTAACCCTAACCCTAACCCTAACCCTAACCCTAACCCTAACCCTAACCCTAACCCTAACCCTAACCCTAACCCTAACCCTAACCCTAACCCTAACCCTAACCCTAACCCTAACCCTAACCCTAACCCTAACCCTAACCCTAACCCTAACCCTAACCCTAACCCTAACCCTAACCCTAACCCTAACCCTAACCCTAACCCTAACCCTAACCCTAACCCTAACCCTAACCCTAACCCTAACCCTAACCCTAACCCTAACCCTAACCCTAACCCTAACCCTAACCCTAACCCTAACCCTAACCCTAACCCTAACCCTAACCCTAACCCTAACCCTAACCCTAACCCTAACCCTAACCCTAACCCTAACCCTAACCCTAACCCTAACCCTAACCCTAACCCTAACCCTAACCCTAACCCTAACCCTAACCCTAACCCTAACCCTAACCCTAACCCTAACCCTAACCCTAACCCTAACCCTAACCCTAACCCTAACCCTAACCCTAACCCTAACCCTAACCCTAACCCTAACCCTAACCCTAACCCTAACCCTAACCCTAACCCTAACCCTAACCCTAACCCTAACCCTAACCCTAACCCTAACCCTAACCCTAACCCTAACCCTAACCCTAACCCTAACCCTAACCCTAACCCTAACCCTAACCCTAACCCTAACCCTAACCCTAACCCTAACCCTAACCCTAACCCTAACCCTAACCCTAACCC